>JAOUQT010094088.1:0-19838 GCA_025769995.1 Xyliphius kryptos | reverse complement strand
TTATTTTGTTCTCAACGCATTCCACTATCTACTACATAAAGATTTTCAACTGAAATATTTTATTCATTGAGATCTAGAATGTGTTATTTTTGTGTTCCCTTTATTTTTTTTGAGCAGTGTAATACAATGTCAGGGGTGGATGATCACAAATGGCATTGTCATCAACAATGACTCAATGGTGGGCCGTTGGGGCCTTCAAGGCCTTCTTTGAAGGCATGAAAATATCTGAATTAAAGACTTGTTTTAATTTTTTTTTCATGAATACTAATCAAATAATTCAAAATAGTCTGTTTGCCTCCTTGCTTACTGTTTCCCCCAATTTCAGTGCTTCCAGACATGTATTTCCTTATTAAAATATTTAACCAATTATAGGTTACCAGGTTTTACATTTTTCTCTCTAGACATTTAGAATGAATTTTTAGTCCTTGATATCAAAGCCTTCTAGAAGGCTAACATTATGTCAGCATATTTATGTCCTGTGATTGGAGAGTACTTTTGATGAGCAAACATTTTCAGCCAGTGAAAACTAAAACTTATATCAGAAATACAAATCAACTTAAAGCATTAACTTCGATAGCAATTGAAAAGGACATCTTAATGGAACTAATTAAACTCTAACTAATCAGGATTTTGGGGAGTAATACCTTCCTGAATAATTCAATTTTTTTAGTTTTATGCTGGTGATTTTTATGTGTGGCTACATAAATTTAATAAGGGTGGGTATAAATGAGGACCAGAGACAGGATTTTGAAGGATCATATGTAAAGGCTTTATTTACACATTAATTTAAACGTATTAAAATTTGCGTGTTGTCTGCCAGTAACTGTCTGACCCCATGCCATGGCATTTTTGTGTAAATTTGTATGACTTTCCTGCTGTACTGCCGGTATTGGTTTCTGGAAGTTCTTTCTCTGGGGTGATACCAACTTTTGATATCCTCCCTGTCAAGTAGCTCATAAAAGTGAGGTTAAGCAGAGTTGTAAAAGCATGCTAGCATGCTCTAGCTATGATTTATAGAATGTGCCCAGAAAGCAGTCTTTTCCAGCATGCCTAATTGTATATTGTAATATACATGTGGATGATAGTGCTTTGACCTACACCTGTCTGTGTGTTTGTTATTGAGCAGGCTCCTCTGAGATAAACATAGCTCAAAGCACTGAGTGGTGGTGTGAGCAGCAGAGCAAAGGGGACGTTACATATTCCCTTCATCCTTTCTCAATTAATAGAAGTTTCATTGCCATAGAAACGATTATATAATGATTATAACATTTCAGTGACAGTGTGCTACTCAGCATGGCTGGCTTAACGCATTGATAGTGCTCCCACCCGCTATGCAGTAACCATGCAAGGGGAGGACAAGCCCACACAGCAATAAAGGACCCGTAATACCTGGGCAATATAAATCTTATCTGTAAGTTTGTAAAGGACATTAGCTACATAGTAGCTCCTCCTATTTTGCCAAAATGTCCAAAATGTCGCTTCGGCTTGCTCTTTGTGGTTTTAGGTTTTGGAAAGGCTCTGTAAAGCTGCTTTGTGACAACACACTGTTGTAAAAAGCGCTATATAAATAAATTACTTGAACTTGAATTCCATTGAACACCAGAGGCAAAAAAGGTATTTAGAATGCTTCATTTATTGTTGTTTGGTTGTCATTTGTAACAATTTGTCCTCAAATGGAATGCCTCATACATAGGGGTGGAGGCTGTCCACCATGTGTATCTCTCATCCTTTTTTTTCCTGGAGAAATTACCCTATGGGAGACAAAGAGTTGTTAGCTAGTGTAGACACTGGCTTAAGGGAGCAAAACATCCTTTCTTAGGATGGACAAACAGACAACTTGTCTAATTGTACACAGATTATGCATAAACCAAACATAATATTTTTTTGCATTTTTCACGTTTGGATTTTTCACAAGTGGTAGTCTTAACAATTTAATTAAGTTACTCAATACTATTGTTTAATTCTAATAAAACTTACAAAAGAAATTAACACAGGATTTTAATCAAATGTTGGTAGCTAGTTGGTATTTTGTTCTTGGTTTGCAGTGAAGTTTTTTTTTTCTTACTTACAAAGCTCAAAGTAATATCTAATGTCTTGTGTTAGAAAGTCATTTCATTCAAATGATGCTGAAATGGATTTAATGGCCTAATAAAGGCATAATCACTGTGCATGTTTGGTATGTGGTTTCGTAGAGGGAAATAAGCAGAAAATGGGCCTGCAATCTCAAATGAGCACAAATCGTGGAAGAGAAAATATTTTTTTTCAATTCTTATTTAAGCATACATTTGTTTTTAAAGTGCACATTAGGAATGAGATTGGCTCTTCAGTGAAGGTTATTATCAGGTGCATTAAGTGCACACTTTTTGCAATTACTTCTATCATAAAACAATCTTATTTATTTATAACTGACAATGTATGGTATTAAAAGCATGCACAGATCGCAAACATTCGAACCATTTTTTAAAATTTGTTGATTGCGCTCAGTGCCAGTGATTTTGGTGAAATCCTAATTGATTATAATACAAATATTTATTGATTACTATAGCATTTTTTGATTACTGATTTAAACATTACTTTGTGATCCATGTAATACAATTTTAGTATTAATTAAAAAAAGCATTCCTGTTCTAGCAAGGTCATTAAATAGATTCATTATTTTTTTTTTTAATAATAAAAACACAACAGCACTCTTAACTCAATCATGTTCATATTGATTGACATTCCAACGAGGCCTTTACTAATATACAGATATACCCTGTGTGCAGAATTATTAGGCAAATGAGTATTTTGATCACATTATCCTTTTTATATGTTGTCCTACTCCAAGCTGAATAGGCTTGAAAGCCAACTACCAATTAAGAAAACCATGTGATGTGCATCTCTGTAATGAAAGGGGATGGGGTTTAACCTCCTAGGACCTGGCGTCCACATGCGTGGACAAAAACGCATGTTATGCCAAGAGTTCGGGTCTTAGGAGGTTAATGACATCAACAACACATATAAGGTGTGCCTTATTATTGGGGCAACTTTCTTTTCTTTGGAAAAATGGGTCAGAAGAGAGTTTTGACGGATGCTGAAAAGTCCAAAATTGTGAGATGTCTTGTAGAGGGATGCAGCAGTCTTGAAATTGCCAAACGTTTGAAGCACAATCCCCGAACAATCAAGCGCTTCATGGCAAATAGCTGACAGGGTTGCAAAAATGGTGTAGAGAGTGGTAGCTCAGTGGTTAGGGTGTTGGACTATCATCACAAGGTTGGGGGCTCAAATCCCAGGTCCACTGAAGTTACCAATGTGGGTCCTTGAGCAACACCCTTAACCCTCATTGCTCCAGGGTCCTGTTTCAACCCTGTGTTCTGTTACTTGTAAGTCGCTTTGGATAAAAGCATCTGCTAAATAAGCAAATGCAATGTAAATGTAAGCATGTTGAAAAAAAAAGCGCAAAAACCTGCCACCAATTTTGCCATTTTTCAGACCTGCAACATTACTAGAGTATCAAAAGGCGCAAGGCGCATGATACTCATGTATGTGGACAAGGTAAGAAATGAAAAATGACCACCTTTGAACAAGAAACATAAAATAAAACGTCAAGACTGGGCCAAGAAATATCTTAATGACATATTTTTATAAGGTTTTATGGACTAATGAAATGAGAGTGACCCTTGATGGGCCAGATGGATGGGCTGCATCAAAAAAAGGGCAGAGAGCTCCACTCCGACTCAGACGCCAGCAAGGTGGAGGTGCGGTACTGGTATGGGCTGGTATCATTAAAGATGAACTTAACTTGGAGGACCTTTTTGGGTTGAGGATGGAGTGAAGCTCAATTCCCAGACCTACTGCCAGTTTCTGGAAGACAACTTCTTCAAGCAGTGGTTAAGGAAGAAGTCGGTATCATTCAAGAAAAACATGATTTTCTTGCAGGACAATGCTCTATCAAAGAGTGAAGTAAAGGTTCTAAAGAAGAAAAAATAATGACATGGGCCCCCTTGTTCACCTGATTGGAATTCCATAGAGAACATGTGGTCCCTTATAAAATGTGAGATCTACAGGAAGGGAAAACAGTACAGCTCTCTGAACAGTGTCAGGGAGGCACTAGTTACCCGCACAAACAAATATCCTCCCAAGCCAAATCTAAAAAAAAAAACACACTCCAACTTCCAATAATATTAAGCTTTGAAATGCCTGAGTCTTTTGGGTTGATTGAGAACATTGTTATATAATAAACAGAATCATCTGAAATACAACTTGCCTAATAATTCTGCACACACTGTATGCAAAATTAACTTAAACATAATCGACACAAATAGGGCATTTTAAAAACATTTCAAACTATGAGGCTCTAATAACCCTCACAACTCAAGTTAGGAAATTAATATACATCCTTAGTGCGTTTAGGATGAAAATTATTTTTTATTATTATGTTATTTAAATTGAACAAAATCTTTTTAACACACACACACACACACACACACACACACACACACACACACACACACACACACACACAGAGACACACACACTATACAGTTACTGTTGTCATTTCAGTTCAGCCACACAGTGCATAATATAGAAATGACTTCCAAGAGGTTTGTGAAAAAAAGGGAAAAAAATGGTTCAAAAGGTTAAAGAAAAAAAGGCTTTGGGATTCTGAAAGTATCAGGGTCTTTGACTATTTTGTTACCATGGCAACTTAACACGATTCCAACCACTGCACTGCCATTTTTGACTTATTGAAAATAAAGTATTGTTCATATTCGTTATTCACTTATATTTAACCCTTTACATTTTTACTAGTGTTTTTTTTAGGTTGAACTAAATTAAACATCCTGCTGGTAATTAGTTAACCTATTTACTTTTTTGTTATTTTGCTATTTGTGCCAAGCATTCAGTTTGCTTGAAGAGAACACAAACTGAAGCGGACACAGGTAGAACATGGAAATTACACCCAGATTGGGTTTCGAGCCAGATAAAACCAGCACAGGGAGATGAACGTGCTAACTACTAAGCCACCGTGCTGCCCATTAAAATTATATAGTAACTATATTGTTTATCTGTGTAAGAGACTGTGTGCCCAGCGATCAATTAGTGCTCTGTTCTAGGTGTAACTGCCTGAAACATTCTTTCCTAGATAGGCAAAAGGCAGGGGTTCTTAACTGGCCTGGGACCCACATTTTCTCATGGTGATTAAGTCGCAACTCACTTTTACACAATACAAACCCTCTGGCTTTTTTTAAAAATAGCTTTTAAAAACAGATTAAAACATGCAAAAAACTGAAAAACTGCTAATCAAAATTCCACATTATTATCATTTCAAGTACTCTGGGTTTGTTTTAATTTTGTTTATAATTATTTTGTCATGGTTGCATTCCAAATTCCATCCATCCATTATCTTCCGCTTATTCCTCTACTAGGGTCGCGATAGGGTTCCCCACGCCCATCCAGGGGAGAACCTCTTGGCCGCTGGGCAGATAAACCCAGGACAGGGCGCTAATTTATTGTTGGGCACACACTCACTCACTCATCCACACAGAGCATTAAATTTACCTGGAATCCATGTTTTTGGACTGTGGGAGGAAAGCGGAGAACCCGGAGAAAACCCATGCGGAAACGAGGAGAACTTGAAAACTCCACCCAGAAACAACAAACTGAAAAACTACTTTAAAAAATCCACATTATTAACATTTAAGGTACTTCTTCTTTTTTAATAATTGTATTTTCATGGTTGCATTCCAAATTGTGCAGATAAATTTGGATTTCGTTTGAAACCTTGCCTGCTTTCATTATTCTATTCACCATGCTTGTAAAAAATATATTAGCAGTGCCAAACAATAACAGCAATAAAAAATGTTATATGAGCAATCTATTAGTAGCTTTGATAATGTTTTGATGTTATCAGTTTTAAAGTTTAGTAAAAAGTTCACAGCAAGATGTAAAAAAGCCAACAGTAAAATTTCTGATCACAATGCTATTTGCAAAGTCACACATCTACTCTCACATGCGAAACAAGCTAATGCTTTTTGGCTTCTACGGTGCCAGTGTTAAAATCTGACAAAAGCTTCAAGTGTGTGTGTGTGTGTGAGACACCTGACCTTCAGCAGACCTCTTCGGAGGTTGATGGAGTGCAAATCACACACACACACACACACACACACACACACACACACACACACACACACACATTCAAGGTTGCCCGCACACCGTGCAGCACAAACACACAGTCACTCACATTTTCTCTTTGATAGTGTGCGACAGAATGCCAGAAGGTCACTGGGGACTCAAGGCCGACCTCCGTTCCTGAATAACGCTTTACTCATGAGTACTCAAAAAGTGTGTGTAGGTATATGTGTATGAGTGTGATCCCAAATTATTCATAAACATAACCAACCAGACAAGACGTAAACAAAATAAATCTAACCTGTTTTGAAATTAAACAATGCAGTTAAACCAGTAAAACCAGGAACTAAGCTAATAAAATTTGTTGCATGGCTGCAAAGTATCTAAAAGATTCTGAAGGATGTTTGAAGCTAATGTTTGTGATCCAAATTATAATGACTCAAATAAAAACGGACATGAAAAAATCGCATGCTGCTTCGCAGTCCAGTCCAACCATGCAGGAACATCTCACTAAGGGGTGAAGTACAGATCGTTTAGCAAGACATCCATGCAAACCATACAGTTACAAACAGTATTTTATATGTAATGTACCCTACATTTTCAAAATAAATTAATTTAAAGCAGATGAATTTTGGTGATAATATACTGTAAATGAAACACATTCCATTTTCTACATAGTCACATATTCCTTACTTATCCTCTTTATGTAGTCATGTGAATTAATTATGCTAATCTTGTTTTCATATTTTCACCCTTACAAAAATCTATAAAAGCCTCAAAGAGATGGAAGGCCATTTTGGACATTTTGCCAGGTCTGAGATCTAGGCAGAAGATCCGCTGTGGCGACCCCGAAAGGGAGCAAGCCGAAAGACAAAGAAGAAGAAGAAGAGCCAGGTCTGAGATCTGCCACCTACTGACTTCATTTGAAAACTACATACACTTAAAGAAGATTTCACCTCTTTAGCCAGCTCACAATTAGTGGAGAGTGTGGTGATAAAATTATGCTTTTCCAAGAAGCCCTCTTGACTACGTAATCTGCAGTATCTGTCCCTTTTAATTCTGCTGCTCTAGTTCGTTATGCCAGTCACATGCTGCACTGTGTCAAAATGAAACCTCTATCTGTTACTTAATTACTGTGCTTTATTAGCTTTAACTGCTCTTCTTGAGCATGGTGGCAAAGACAATTATTGGACAGAACCTGGATTGTTGTTGGACTAATGCCGTTGCAGTCTTGCCAGGTCAAGGGCCCCACTGAACTGATATATGTTTGAAAATGGACATGTACATGGGTGTCTTGCATTGTTAAAGGATGCTGAGTCCCACCAAGCATTGGTATTTTCAAGGTTTCTTTCTTAAAACTTATAATGGAGTTTTTTCTTGCCACTGAAGCCAATGGGTCGCTCTCAGGAGCTTAGTAAATTCCAGTGTGGAACTGTAATGCCACCTGGGCAACAAATCCAGTTGAGAAATTTCTTTGCTTATAAATATTCCACAGTCACCTATCAGCTGTATTACAAGACAATGAAAGCGTTTGGGAACAACAGCAAATCAGCCACAATGTGATGAGACACGTAACCTGATGGAGTCATTTACTACAGAACTTTATGTGGCCATCAGATTAGCTCAAGAACAAGTGAGCAGGGAGCTTCATGGACTTGGTGTCCATGGTCGAGCAGCTGCATCCATGCCGTACATCACCAACGCATTATGAATAGGTAATAAACCTTTTAAAATGTGTTAATAATGAATACCTTATTTATATAAAGTGCTGACTTTTTCTTTTAAGCAATTAAGACATATTGCCAAAAAAAAACAAACTTTAAAATATAGCTGATGTGCACAGCACTGTGTAAGTAAATGTAAAATTACAATCTGTACTTTTAAAGGGTGGATGTTAAATAGATAAACTGGTTATATTTTAGGACATAATGAGAGATATGGAAATTTAAATAGTTTTTTGAGCACATTTTACATGGTTTTTAAATTCTTCTAGAGTAGTTCAATCCTACACACTCTGTTACGTTTTGGCGCCCTCTCATGGCCTCCAGCGCTACTGCAGTGACGTCACTCTCAATCGCCGTGCTCACCTGTTCTCTATCACGTCATTACCTATGCTATTTAAAGTCCCATTTGCACTGAGTTCCTTGCGAGAGTCTCGTTGTTTGCTTCCTCTGAGAAACGTGCTATTGCCTGTCCTTGTTAAGTTCCTGTTCTTCCTGGACCTGTTAGTTTTTGAAGATTTATTATTTGTACTGGGATGCTCTGCTTATTTTTCTGCCTGGAATACCATTGCTACGCTGTGTAAATAAACTGTCTATTGCTCAGTTCCTGGTCTGTGCCTTTTCTGTGCATCTTCTGGCTTGTGGTTCTGCAACCGACCTAACAGCCA
The DNA here is from genome assembly GCA_025769995.1 of Xyliphius kryptos. Classification (NCBI taxonomy): domain Eukaryota; kingdom Metazoa; phylum Chordata; class Actinopteri; order Siluriformes; family Aspredinidae; genus Xyliphius; species Xyliphius kryptos. The sequence continues at coordinate 11,338 of JAOUQT010094088.1, read as the reverse complement.
TTTGTAGACCAACTGGTGTTAATTTTGATATCAGGGTAGATGCACACCAGCTGCACTTATCCTCCAAGTATGTTGTCTTTAGGACTTATGATCTTGGGTCCCCAAAGTATTTTACCCAAGGAAAAAAAACCAAAAAAAAAAAACCCAAGTTTGCGAAAAAATAATTAGCAAATTATGCTAATTTAAAAAAATTTGTCATAGCTTAGCGTTCCAAATTGCAAATTCGTTTGTTTGGGGTCTGGTAGTCTAAAAAAAATGTGTGTAATGTGGGAAAATCTTTGGTCAGAAGTTAAAAGCCTAATTGAGTTTTCTCATGCTATAACACCAATTATAGGCCAATCTGTGTGAATTTTCTTATCAGAAAATATGCACACCAGCTGCACCTACCCTCCAAATTTGGTGTTTTTGTTGGTCTTACAGTCTTCGCTGCACAACGCATTTTATACAAGGAAAATAATAATAGTAATAATAATAATTATTATTATTAAAATTGTAAAGCCAATAATGAAGATCTCAGATTACACAAACCTATGATGTTGATTGGCAGTTTTAGAGCGGCTGCCGTGACGACGGCTGAACAAACAGTGGCGGCTCCGCCCATATCTGCCCTCATGGCGTCCATCCCAGAGGAAGGCTTCAGCGAAATTCCACCACTGTACAAAATCCCAAAAACAAAATACAGCATGGCGTCATGTGATTTCTGCGAACAGAGAAGTTTGTGAGGAGAGAAGCTTTACCTGTCAAATGTAATCCCTTTTCCCACCAGCACTAAAGGAGCCTGGCTCGAACCTGGGTTTCCACTGTAATGCACCTCCAGAAAGACAGGGGGCTCCTCTGATCCTTTGGTCACGCTGAGAAATGCACCCATCTGTTCGTTTTCTATCCACGACTGAGTCCTGCGCATCCAGGAGACAAAAAGAAGCAGACAGTTCCCCGATTTCACCAGTGGGGGGGCCATCAGGTGTTAATTATATAGTTCAATCGCCAAACGCAGTGTCTCACCCCCAAGCGCCAATTACTATCAAGCTCATTCGACAAACACAGCGCCTCACAGCCATGCTACCCATGCGCCAATCGCTATTGGGTTCACACGGCAAACACAGCACCTCGTCCCCGCCACGTGACCCGCAAGTCAATTGCTATCGAGTTCACTCGCCAAATGCAGCGCCTCGTCCCCGCCACACGACTCGTTATCCAGTTCAATCGCGAAATGCAGCGTCTCATCCCCACGCGCCAATCACTATCGAGTTCATTCGACAAACACAGTGCCTCATCCCCACCACCCTACCCGTGCGCCAATTGGTATACGCCTAACGCTATAACGATGACACACGCCAAGCACCTTATATTATAGATTTTAATTGCAACATGTGGCAGCAAGGTGGCGTAGTGGTTCGAATTCTGATCTGGGTCGAGTTTCCATGTTCTCCTCGTGTTGGTTTTCTCTGGGTTCTCCGGTTCACACAGTCCAAAAACATAGATTTAAGGTGTATTGGTTGCTCTAAATTGCCCCTATAGTGTGTGTGCCAGAGCCTAAAACCCTCTACATTTATTGGCCGATGTTGTGGTCTTGCAGCTTGTTGTCGATCCAACACCCCCCACCCAAACAATGTCTCGTTCTACCGTCATAACGGTTTTTAAAGCCATAAAATAGTGATTAGCACGTGGATTAATTCAGACGGAGTCTTACTGAAGGCCCAGGTGTGAAATGCGTGGCCCATTACTGGATTTAACAAAAATTACACAACAGAAACGAAACCTTTTTTGGACGATCACTGAGTCGGAGACACTGGACAGCTTCTGCTCTACTGCATCTGCAAACGCGCTTGGAGTCATGTGATTGGCTGGAGCCTCCATCAATCTTCTGGCGAGGTTCTGCCCCTCTGCATACAGAACCCCCTTCTGCCACGATCGCACATCTGCACTGAATACACACACACAAACACAGCTTTTTTCCTTTATCTGTAATAATTTAACACACATTTTAATGATGAGTGTGCTTCAGTACCTGTTGTGTAACTGCACTGTGACCAAGGGCTTCTTCTTACTTTTGAGCTCATTATACTCAAAGAGGCCGAGGACAGCGCCCTCTGCTGCTGACTCGCCGTCATCACATGGATCCACCTCCACATGAGGAAGCTCTAGCTCCTGAAGTTCCCTGCAGCCCACTGTCACAAACACGCACACACAGGCTAAGCACACCTAATATAAAATCCTAAAATACATAAAAATGTTCCAAACTTGTGATTATCAATGGAATTTTTTCCCCCTCAAAATTCAAGGAATACGGTTTAAAAGACTTTAATTTGGCCACGCCCCGTCTTAGGAGTTTGTATATACATCATAGGTGAGGTAGATGGAGGACAACAAGCCGAGAAGTTAAAGCAGGATGACAAAAATGGGTGTGGTTTTGGGCTGCAGTAATTCAGTGTACAGTGGCGTCCCCGTGCACAAATGACCCAAAGATCACAAATGGTAAGTGGAGAAAATTGATCACCTTTTAAAAAAAAGCATTATATAAGGATAAGGAAAGCGGGACTCACAACGGCTGGAATAGGAATGAGCTTTATTACAGACAGTATTGTCCCTCAAACTGCCGTTCGGCCGATAAAACTCCCGTTCATGCGAAAGTCCCAAGGTATATAAAGGTTGCATACATAAAGGCCGCCATAACCGCATGCTTTTTCAACAATATGGACATGTAAAGAAGTTAACATGAGGTGTTTAAGAGCCCACTTCCTACAAGTCAGAATTCCCAGTTCTGATGACGGGCTCAGGTTGTGCTTGGCTGCCTTCTGGTGGTCTCTTCTGACTCGAAAAACATGTCGATTATCGGGTAATTGACACGTTTGTGACATGGAACAATGACAGTACCCCACTAAAGGATGTGCACAAAGTGTTGCCCGTTGTGTTGAATTATCGATGTGATTGTCTTCTCCCACTCTTGACACACTGAGGGCAATACCGCAGAAGAAATGCTACCACAGGTCTCCTGTATCCGTTGTTTCAGGTGCCCCACATCCTGGATCTTAATGGAGTACACCATAGCCTTAGTCAAGAATGGGAGAAGAAAATCGCATTGACAATTCAACACAACGGGCAGCACTTTGTGCACATCCTTTAGTGGGTTACCGTCGTTGCTCCACGTCACAAAGATGTCAATAACTCAATAATGAATAAAGAAACACCCAGAAATAAGAACGTATGTTAACATACAACATTAAAAAATGCCTAAATCTAAAAACACAATCTACTGCTGTTAATTAGAAACACACACACACCTGCCACCGCCGTCCTGACGTTTTCTTTACGGCTATCCCAGTTCTCTTTTTTGCAAACTCCTGCACCTTTTTGTCCGAGACCCACCACTGCCACACAGGGGAAGTCCTGTAATATTACATCACATAACATCCAAATATAATGTAAGATCTTTCATTCATTCAATCATAATCTTCCGATTAATCATTAAACATTGTTTTTATTATAATGTGTTTGTAATGTTTTATAAAAGTAATACATTTTTATTGCTAAGCAGTATTTCAAAAATGAAAAAATGATTTGAAAGAATTTTTTGGCCAGATCATGCGATTTAACGATCTTTTGTGCTGAAGTGTGTTATTATCAATGATATCAAAGCTGGACAACTGGTTCAGCCAATCAGATTTAAGCACTGGAACTACCAGTTTTATAATAATATTTCACTTATGATCCAGAAATATAAGCGACAGATGGCATACCTGGTGTAATCCATAAAATATCCGGCACTTCCCTTTCTTCAAACGAGGTCCTGATCTGAAGATGGACAAGTCATGTGATCACTATGATGCCGAAGCTGGGTGATTAAGAGTAAGCCAGAACAATGTACTCACATTGACAGGATGTTCTGGAGCTTACCGGACACCGATCTGTCAAACGCTGCCGCGGCCTCAGTGAGGGGTACGGGGCCATCATCTTTTTCCTTCTTGTCATACACACCCAGAACCAGACCCTGCGGAGAATGCAATTGCACATCATTACCATGGCAACACCATGACAACAAACTGTACTCTTACTTCCTCCAGGTTGGAAGGCCGATTCGAGCAGGGTTTCCATATTTTCCCTAAAAAAGGTTCTTTGTCACATGACCTTAACTCTGAGAATGCAAAAAGTGTGGAGGAAGCGGAACAGCCTTCCTAATAACGTAAAACATAAGGACTAAACGTTGCTGAAGGTTGATGGAACCACTCTTTTTTGGTTTAATTTGGAATCCAAGTGCAAATTTTACGGTGCAATAGCTTATATGCCAAGTGCCCCACGTCTTCTTCTCCACTCCTCCCATGTGCCAATAACAATACGCCAAGTGCCTTGCATCATCCCCTACATTGCAGCCAAGTGCTTCGCGTCTTTCCTCCCACTCTACCTGTGTGCAAATCACTATGCGGCAAGCGCCTCGCATCATCCCCTTCACTCTACCCGTGTGCCAGTCACTATGTGTCAAGCACCTTGCGTCTCCCCCTCCACTCTACCCGTGTGCCAATCACTATATGCTAAGCACCTTGTGTCTCCCCCTATTCTACCCGTGTGCCAATCACTGTACAGCAAACGCCTTGCATCATCCCCTTCACTCTACCCGTGCGCCAATCACTATACGCCAAGCACCTCGCATCTCCCTCTCCACTCTAACCGTGTGCCAATTGCTATAGGCCAAGCACCTTGCGTCTTCCCCGCCACTCTACTCTACCCGTGTGCCAGTCACTATACGCCAAGCTCCTTGCATCTTCTCCTCCACTCTACTTATGTGCCAAATGCTCTACGCCAAGCGCCTTGCATCTTCCCCTCCATTCTACCCATGTGCCAATCGATATATGCCAGGCACCTCGCATCATGCCAATAACTATACTCCAAGCTCCTCGCATCACCCCCTGCACTCTACCCGTGTGCCAATCACTATACGGCAAGCGCCTCGCATCATCCCCTGCACTCTACCCGTGTGCCAATCGCTATACGCCAAGCTCCTCGCATCATCCCCTGCACTCTACCCGAGTGCCAATCACTATACACCAAGCTCCTCGCATCATCCCCTGCACTCTACCCGTGTGCCAATCGCTATACGCCAAGCATCATCCCCTGCACTCTACCCGTGTGCCAAGCTCCTCGCATCATCCCCTGCATTCTACCCGTGTGCCATTCCCTATACGTCAAGCGCCTCGCATCATCCCCTGCACTCTACCCGTGTGCCAATCGCGATACACCAAGTGCCTCGCATCATCCCGTGCACTCTACCCGTGTGCCAATCGCTATACGCCAAGCTCCTCGGATTTTCTCCTCTATGCCAATCAATTTTTTACCTTAAACACCCTGTGTACTATAATTCAAATTAGGCGATTACGTCATTTAAAGACTTCTTGCCGCTTTTAGGACAGCTAATAGCTACTTTCCGTACTGAGGAGTTGGCAACAGTGATTTATAGCTTCATTTAATTCATAATCAGACATTGTTTGGGGGCCCTAGGTAGCTAGGGGCCCTGGGTAGAGGTTGGTATGCTTGCCCTGTTGCAGTGGGTCATTTTGCTTAATGCCCCTTAAATGCCCTGATACAGTTCTACCGGCCACATGTTCAAGTTCACAGCGTTACTTACTTTTCTAGCACTCAGATTTGCATATGATGACGAAAGCAGTCGGCAGCTTTGATGTCGTATCCCGGAGACGAAGGCGCTCCTCCAGTTTGAGAGCATTTCTCTATTTTTATTTTTATAAAGGCGGTGAGTCAAACTGGACAGGTTAAACACTTTGGACTGCCCTTGCCTACACAGTGAACAACTAACTAGTCGCTCTTCAGTAAGCAGGGTGTGTCCTACACAGGGTCCCTAACGCCGTTATCTTTTAAACTTACATAGTGTCCCTTAAACAACAAAAGGTAGTGATTTGAGATCAGACCTTAACCGTCATGGCTTCATCTCGTTGGGCTGCATTACAAACGGATTCAAGTCACCCTTCCTGTACTATAGTAAATGAATAACTTTAATAATGTTTAAACTACGGAATAAGGTGGTATAACAGCATTTTAATACCAATTTTAAGTTATTATTAATATTGGTGCAGCTAGGTTAAAACCATGTAGTGTATATTACTCATCGTTATGTTACTATGTAGGCTTCCTAATTTTCTACTACGCATGCGTGAAACCCTGAGGTGAAACAGCAGCAGAAGTAAGCACAGGCATTTTATGTTTTTTCTTTGCTGTTTGGTTATAGTTGCAGCGGTGGTTATAAATACTGTGCCGTGGGTGTGCGAGCCGACGGGTTCGGACCTTATTTAGAAGAATACAGATGATGTGGAGCACTTTAACCAGAGAAGCCCACGCGATATGAACAGGCCTGCTGACCCACATACAGCAACAACTGAGAGTGAGTTTTGCACACACACACACACACACACACACACACACACACACACACACACACACACACACACTAACATACAGCAACAACCGAGAAAGAGTGAGTTATACACACACACACACACACACACACACACAAGCATACAGCAACAACCAAGAAAGAGTAAGTTTTACACACACAGACAGGATGTGTGTGTGTGTGTGTATAAATCTCACTCTTTCTCGGTTGTTGCTGTATGTTAGTGTGTGTGCATGTGCGTGCATCTCACTCTTTCTCAAATGTTCCTTTGAGTTTTACACACACACACACACCCTAACATACCGCAACAACTGAGGAAGAGTGAAATACACACACCGCAAGAACCATGGAAGAGTAATACACACATATATACACTGCTCATAAAATTAAAAGGGAACACTTAAACAGCACAATGTAACTTCAAGTAATCCACACTTCTGTGAAACCAACCTGGCCGGTTAGGAAGCAACACTGATTGTGAATCAGTTTCACTTGCTGTTGTGCGAATGGAACAGACAACAGGTAGAAATAAGAGGCACATAGCAAGACCCCCCTATAAAGGAGTGAATTGATGACCTCACGAGCCCATATCTGTGTACAATGAATATAAATGAATACATTAAGTTACATGTTCTCCTTTAGAACAAGTGTTGGTTTTGTTTTCCCTGAAGTCTGACCAGGACGGGTCCTGGATCCACATAAGACTGCACAGAGCATTAAGGTTAGAGTTTCATCTTCTCTCTTTAATGTTAGATGTTACAAAGCAGGGAATCTGGGATGGTTCCATCTTACAGAACTCTGGTCATCTTACATAAATCTTCTCTCTCTGGTTCTCAGTGGGTTAGATCATGGAACTGAGATGGGCATGGTCACTCTGTGTGTGTTTGTGTATGTGTGTAGGCTCTCCACATTGTCTTCCTCAGATGTCTTCCCGATGTTGGGCCTGTTTTTTCCATGACCGACCGACTCATGACGCACCATGAGCTCCACCGACAGGTGAGCAGTTCTAATTAAATACTTCTTCCTGTTGAGACCATGGTCTCCCACTAATCAGTGTGCAGCACTTAGAATAAGTCTCCATCGTCACAACACAACGGCCTGAAATCCGAGCTCAATTATATTAAGTTAAAGTCATATCTATTTATAATAAAGCAAAAAGGGCGTGGCATTATTGTAAATAAATCATGTGAGGGAGGTTAGGCCCAGTTCCACCGCCTTCCCATGATTTATTAAGAAAAATACACAACCTAGAAAGTCGTCTTGCTTTTATTAAATGCTTACAACACAATATAACAACAATGCGTTTATTTGAATTTTCTGGTTTATGTTAAATTCTGCCATCTAGTGGCCAAACTCCAGAACGCAGTTTATAAATATCAGGAAAATTATATATTGTGCATTAATATAAATGTGACGCGCTCAGAGGTGTGTTATTGTCAATGATGTCACAGCAGGAACAAACAGCTTAGCCAATCAGATTTAAGGAGCAAACTACCAGTTTTAAAATAAACTATAGTGGCACCTTTTTTCCCCAAATTTTTTTCACAGTAATTAAGAACCTCGAATGTCATGGCTTTTAATAAATGATTATAAACACACTATAATAATAATGCGTTTATTAAAAAAATCTAATTGTTTATAATGTGGTCTTTTGCAATGTAATTTAGTCCAGTTTTTAAAATAGAATCTGTTCGGTGACTAACAGGTTTCTATAACATTCAAGTTTATAAAAAAAATGTATGGAAAATAATGTATATCACACATTAGTATGGATGTGAAGCGCTCAGAGTGCGGGACATCATCAGCGCAGGACATTTTTTTCATTTTCAAAATTTAAATCACTTAAGGTCTGCAGTGTCCTGCAGGACTGCAGTACCACATTCTAACAGAAATGGGTGTTTTGTTCTCCTGATACTAAAATCTGGCATTCTCCCCACAGGGATGATAGCAGCGTTTTTGACGGATCGCTGGACGAAGATGTGAGAGATCAATCTAAGCGGTAGGAACCGGGCTAGTTTGTAGTTTAAACGCCTTACGTTTTCGGTTTTTAATAACGCATCTGTTGTGACCCCCCGATCCAGAGTTTCCCGGAATAAGTCTGAGAAGAAAAGAAGAGACCAATTCAATGTCCTTATCAAAGACCTGGGCACTATGCTGCCCTCGAACACCCAAAGAATGGACAAGTCCACCATTTTACAGAAATGTATTGACTTTCTGCGCAAGCATAAAGGTACTGCCCGCAGGGGAAGCACGTTTACCATTCATTTTTCCACTCAGAGTCGCTGATGTCAAAGCTATCATAGAGTTCGCTGTCAATCACCCCCCCCCCCCCCCACCCACATACAAACCTCTGTAAACCTATTTTTGTTTTTCTTCATTAGGTAATTGTCCACTCTGCCTGGGAATCAAACCCAGGATTCACACACTGTAAGAAAAGATGATCACTGCACCCTGTGAACCCTTTGGAATGTTCTCTATTTTGAATTAAAGATCAGATTTTTACCCAAGTTCTGAAAATAAATTAAGAGAACCAAGTTACATAAATGATTATCTCAATCACTGGCACCTTAATTTTTAGATAAAATAAAAGTGTTAAATTAAAACACTTTTGAATGAGAGAACCAGCGCTAATAAAAAAAAAAAAAACTACAACTCAACGATTGGCGTATCGCTAGTATATAGTGTGTGTATATATATAATATATATTCTTGAAGGTATTTTTTATGTGTTGCTATGACAGTGGTTGATGTGTCTTTTCTCCTTCTTTTCACAGAGTCTGTAAAGTCAGAGGTCTGTGAGATCAAGCAGGACTGGAAACCCCCTTTCCTTAGTAATGAGGAATTCACACAGCTCATGCTGGAGGTGAGCTGGTCAGGTCTTTGTCTTTAAACACATGGTATGTTTATGAACATGCATAAGCCAGAAAAAGGATGTCTTTTCTTCAACCGGTTTGGCTACAAACCTAAATTTGAGAGTTAAAAATCCAACTCTGTCTAGTTCCCACTTTTATTGAATACTAGCTGTACCTGCCACACGTTGCTGTGGCTGATCTGGTTCAATATAAAAGAAAGAAAAGAGAAAGTACACATTTCTGATCTGTTAAACGTAATAACAACTTGAAAGTTAAAAGGCAGTTGTTTTTTAACTCTACCTGTGCGCCATTCACTGTACACCAAGTGCCCTGCGTCATCCTCTTCCACTCTAACCATACAGCGGTCACTATATGCCAAGCGCCTGGCATCATGCCTTCTATTCTACCCGTGCACCAGTCTCTATAGTCCAAGCACATTGCGTCATCCCCTGTACTCTACCCACGTGCCAATTGCTAGAGTAGGGCCCATATTTTGAATTGGGTCCCCTGGTGGGTTCCCCCTGAGAATGTTTTTGGAAGTTTTGATATCTTTATGACTGTAGAGCTCATCCTATACATCACTGCCAAATTTTAAGTTTGTGATATGCGTGGAAATGTCCAATTAAAGCAGGACCCGTATTTTGGATTGGGTCCCCTTGTGGGCCCCCTGTGTAAATTTTTGGGAATTTTTGATATCTCCATGAATGTAGAAACAATCCTGCACAAGCCTGCCAAATTTAAGGTTTGTGGGATGTGCCCAATTTGAGTTCCCAGGTGGGCCCCCCGGTGGGATTTTGAAAGTGAGAACTGCTTAGTTGTTCCAAGTGCATTGTGGGGAATGACTGTGCCAAGTTTCAATCTTGTAGGTAGTTGGGAAGTGGGAGAATTAGTGATGAGTCAGTCAGTGAGTGGGCTTTGGGTTTTATAGGTATATATAGACAAACCAAATACATTATTTTTGAAGAGCCATGTAAACATACATATGCATGTTAAGTGAATTTAAGGGCAAAGACTTTTCTTTTTCGTCTTTTTTTTAAAGATAAAAGACGAGTACAAAATCAGATGAGCATTACTTTCTTTTTGAAAAAAATTATGTACAGTTGTACCTGTTTTTATTGCTGATCTGTCTGCAAACATTTGGTCAAATCTGAAAAATCAAGGTGCTTATTTCCATTTAAATCAGTGTTAATCCAGTTAATTTGTTCTAGAGACTCCAAAGTCCATAAAACACATTTTATAGAGACAAAATGTAGATTGTAATACTAAAAACACAAGCTGTATATAAACACCTGTTTTAGGTTCTTTTATAAAAGAAATAGATCTGCATTTACCCTATGAACACAAACAAATTTATAGAGAAGGGTAACAGTATCTTCTTTTGAACAATATTGTGTTTTATTGTTGAAATGGAATGTTTTGTTTACATTTCCATGTCAGTTTTTTTGCACTTTAGGCTGCTTGACATATTTTTCAGTTCAACAATCTAAAATAAAACAATTGTGTCGCAGGGTGGAAATGATAAGGACCGGAGACAGGAGTTTGACCCACGAAACTGGCTTTTATTTCACGACCCAACACGACTACATACAGATTCCTGCGTGTTTACAGTTCTTGCGGTAGCTGTGCTGGGTCCTCCGTCTCACCAGCTCCGTGGTCGGTCTCCCCGCGGTGTGTGTTCGTGCAGCTTATAAAGCGGCACACAGTCATTTGGGCAGAGCCGCTTCAGGTGCGTTAATCAACCCTAATCAGCGCCGCGGCTCCGCCACGCCCCCCAACGCCACCGCGTCACATTTCCCCCACACCAGTTTCTGGATGCCCTTGCATCCAGACTTGTCCGGGGGGAGGGGGGGAGACTGTGTGCACAAGCTGCCGCGGAGAGAGGGAGAGAGTCCTTGATGTTTCTTCTCCCGCCTCCATGCACGCAGTTCCGATTCAGTCTGCCCACGAGCTCCTGACATCATCTCTCCAGCGTAGGGCCACTTGCGTGCCATCCCGGTCGACGTAGGCTCGTCTGCCCTCCCGCGCCGATGGCCACACAAAAGCGGCAGGTCCAGCAGTCCGGCGGCAGGTGCCTTCCGCGCCTCCCCGTT
>JAOUQT010093997.1:2426-19840 GCA_025769995.1 Xyliphius kryptos | reverse complement strand
AGCAGGCTTGATTACTGCAATGGTCTCCTAAATGGACTTCCAAAAAAGACCATTAAACAGCTTCAGCTGATTCAGAATGCAGCTGCCAGAGTTCTGACCAAAAGCAAAAGAAGAGATCACATCAGCATCAACAATCAGATCTTTAGGAACTGGTCTATTAGTCCCTAAATAGACTAAATATGGAGAAGCAGCGTTTAGAGGTGTGTGTTATAGTCAACAAAGTCACAGCTGGACCAACTTCTTAGCTAATCAGATTTAAGCAGCGGAAAAGCAATTAGATAAGCGAGGTTGTGTATTATTGTGAAAGAAGTGTTAAGTGTACTCCTCTACAGGTCGTGCCAAATAACACCACTTTTCCGTAGTTTATTCAGAATAATGCCACACCTCATACCATACTGCTTTATTATAATATTCAGTGTTTTTAATCATAACACACGAAGTAGCAACACCGCTTTGATCATGTATCACTTCTCCCTTAATCATAGTGTGAGGTTAGAACTAACCGTGTTATCATTCTGCACTACACACAACACTTTTTATTAAAACAGGGCAGACTCCCACCGCACCCCAGACACCATCGATTTCACTGTGCACGGTCTGAAAAAAATAAATAAAAGAAAAAGATTTTTTGACGACCTGATCCTAAAATAGCCCCAGTCCTGGTTTCCGCGCTAGGCTTCCCTGGCGAGCCTTTCTTTCCTACCTTTTATCCACTTCTTATGATTTTTTTTTAAATCTCACCCCTGTCACCCTGCGTTTGCTCACCAGGGGTTCAGGCACTCGAGCTGCTCCGAGAGAACTATAAAAGTAGGGCGTCTCTACGTCCTATTCCGATCTAACAGCTCCCTCAGAACAGTCCTTCCACAGAAATCAACCCAAACACTCACCGCTGTGCAGGGACAGGTCTTCGGGCAGATCCACGTCCAACATGAGGTCGTCCTCCTCCAGATCACAGGAGCCCAGGTTCTCCAGGTTGTTCAGAATGTCCTTAAAAACACAAGAATGTATACAAATGACAGCCTATATATTTTTTTTTCCATTATGGTTATTATTATTTTTATTGATAAGTTTCTTTGTTTGTTTATTTAGCATTATTTTGTTTATCTTTTTTATCTGTTATTACTTACATTATCTAGTATAATTTAAATTTAAGTGCCCTAGATGTTTGTGTTGGTTTCCATTTCTCAATGTGTCTGTACATCTAAGGCCCTTAGCTGACTCCATTAAGGTTTATTGTGGAACAGCTCACACCAAACCTCAATAAATAATAGTGGATGTTGGGTTGTCTCAGAAATCGTCTCAGTGGATAATTTCTCCCGAGAAACCTGATGGCCTCCAGCACCTGTGAGATGAATTAGAATGCTGATTGCAGGTCGAAACGTTTATGGCGGTTTAATGCTGACGGAGGAAGACGTTCCACGCTGGACTTCCTGCAGGACTCCAGACACCTGCAGTGATACAGCCGGAGTATGTGAATGTGTGCGAGTGATACGCGGGTCATCTGGTCACACGGCCAGAAAATCCTGCCAACCAGGTTTATCTCCACGGTACGAGATAAGCAGGCACAAATCGACCCGCTCCTGACGGCGAGGCTCAAAACCTTACATCAAAGCGTGAAAGCCCCCGCATGCTCCTGCTCCGCAGCTCCAAACATGGCGATATCAGTGCCGGCGGGATTACCAGCTCTTAAGGGCGTGATGTTCGACTTCACACACACTCAGGGCGAGCCAGTGGGGAGCGTTTTGAGTGACGTGGAGTTATCGGAGGAGCCCGAGCGACGTTCCTCTCTTCCAGACGAGGCTTAGTGCCAGCTGAACGGCGCCGAGAAATGACTTTCCCCATGAGCAGGCTCGTGACCCGCGCGTCGATTGATGGCAAAACCAAATCTAGTCAATGATTTCCAAAGCTGCACTCGTTTAAGACAAAACGGAGCCAAAAGTTTGGAGATGCATCTTGGACTTTATGGACCAACATATTGGGATGCTTCCCAAAATCCAGTTTCTGCACCAGCACCAAAGTGCACACAGCCAGGTCCATAAGGACACATTTGGGAAGAGAGATTGTGTCTGGTCCACACAGAGCACTGCCCTCAACCCCATCCAAACCCTTGAAGATGAACTAGAACTGAGATTGTCAGGGCCCACATTGAAAGCTTAGGTGGATTTGGGATTTGAACCTAGCCCTTGAGATCCACCCCATCCATCAGCATGTCTTTGGATTTCGAATGGAAACAGGAGATCCTGCAGGAGACTCATATGGAAATGAGGAGAGCATGCCACCTTTATGCAGGGAGGGGAACTTTGGATAGAATCCAATCCAAGACCTTAAGGTCGGAGTACTTACCACTGACTCAACTGTGCCGCACAACTAAATGAGGTTGCTGAGCTGAAGGTTTGGAGACACGTCTGACTATTTGGACGCGCCTTAAAATCATGGTATTATCTTTTTAGGCTTTTTTAATCCAGCACATGTGTTTATACATCTTCAGCCAGGTTCATAAAGACATAGTCGGGAGAGTTAGGTGGACAGAACGTGACTGCCACACCATCTAAAAATTTTGGCTCCAGGGCCAACACTAAAACCTGGACTTCTGTTGGCCTGATAGCATTGCAGTCCTGAAGGATGGACTCACTGGACTTATATAATTTTTTTCAATTGTTGTACACAGACACCTGATCTCTAAATACGTACATGGCTGTTCCACACTGTTGATGACCCCCTACCCCCTGACTGAGCCTTGGTTCCCTCAGGGTTTCTTCCTAAACACAACATAACAGGATGGTTCTTGCCACTGTTGCTTCATCTTGCTCTTTGGGAAGAGAATATGCCACCTTTATGCTTTGGACGGAATTGAACTCAAGACCTTGAGGTGAAAGCACTTACCAGACTCAACTGTGCCATCCAGCTAAATGAGGTTGCTGAGCCAAAAGAACAATCATTTTTATTTGTCAATTGTTAATTGTAAAAGTTTGTGGAAGGCCTTTTTTACTTGAGCACCGAAATGCCCATCTTCAGTCAGAACCATACAGGCATAGCTGAGCGAGCTGGGTGGAGAGAATGCGATTGGTCCACATAAAGCCCTGACCTCCACCCAATCTGAAACTTTTAAGATTCTCCAGAGCCCACATTAAAAGCTTAAGAGGACTTGGGATTTGAACCCTAACCATTGAGCTGCCTCTCCTTCAATCAGCATGTTTTTGGAATGTGGATGAAAACTGGAGATCATACAGGAGACTCAAACAGGAACAGGGAGAATATGCCACCTTCACGTGGGGAAGGGAACTTTGGATGGAATCAAACTTGGAACCTTAAGGTGGAAGCACTGCCCCACTGCACCATCCAAATGAGGTTGCTGCTCATGGTTCCACATGGTTCTCACTCCGGTGCACACGATCACAAAGAACCAAAGCAGCTCTGTATAGCTTAACGAGTTTCGGCCATCCAACCAGAACTTTTTAGTCTGAAAACCTGTATATGGGGGCAGTTAAGATATTTCCCGTGAATGAAAGCATGTGTCGGTGGCGGGTTGATAAAAGGCGCTGCCAGTAAACGAGATAAAAACCCACAGCAGATCGATCACGTAAATGATAACAAGGCCACCTCAAGTTCACCGAAATGAAATTATAATAAAGTGGAATGGGGACTGCTGATTGTCGCTGCGGTTCAATATGCAGACAAGGTTACTACACCCACCCCCCCAACACCCGTCTGAAGTTCAAGTTTAAATGGAGCTTCAAAGGCCTGAGCATAGTAGCAAAATTGTAACAGAAAGAAAATGAGAACAAGGGGAAACA
Source organism: Xyliphius kryptos (assembly GCA_025769995.1). Taxonomy (NCBI): domain Eukaryota; kingdom Metazoa; phylum Chordata; class Actinopteri; order Siluriformes; family Aspredinidae; genus Xyliphius; species Xyliphius kryptos. The sequence continues at coordinate 16,046 of JAOUQT010093997.1, read as the reverse complement.
AAAGGACTGGAATTAAAACGAGAATACAAAGCTTTGTACAGTAAACGCACAGTGGGTTTCTGTTTCCCTTCATCCAGGAATCGGTGCTAGTAACACCAAGGTTGTGGGTTTGAACCCAGTACAGGCCACATGAAGACATTTGGAGCAGTCACAAACTTGTTGCTAAGGAAACCAGCCCTGCAACCTAAAGGTTCCCAGTTAAATTCCCAATCCCAACAAGCACTATGGCTGAAGTGCCCATAGGCACCTAACCACAACAGCATTACAACACAACGTTCAGCTGTATCAATTCTCACTGAAGTGGGTGTACAACATCAAAAACCAAAACGTGGATTCTGCAAGTCTGTGTGATTCCAACAGTTTGGCCCCAGTTAGGCAGTTTTTTGGAGCCTGGTCCATTAGTGCAAAATCCATGTCTGACTGAATTGCACAGATTCCAAAATCTTGTAGAAATGCTGCTCAAAAGAGAATGAGCTATTGTACACACACACACACACACACACACTTGAATTAAGATCAGATTTATTGCCTCCGCTGAGGTCCAATCATCGCTCTGTCTGGTCGATTAGACAAACATGGCAGAAAAAGCTGAACAAGGTTTAATGTACAACTCCGTTCACTATAAATTAACCTTTACGATCAGCTTTACGGGATCATAACGATTTTATATTCCTTAAAGAGGACGTTCCCTCACCCTGTGTGTGTGCGTGTGTATGCCCGCACCCAGTCCACACTTTTCTGGTCTGAGATCTACTTTTTTCAGGGGACAGGACATCGTGATCTATCAGGCTTAATCTTTTATGTTTAAACCTGTTTACACACATCATATTGATATTATAATACAAGGCAAGCCAGTGAAATCCAGCCAGTTCTCAAGTAGGCTTCTGAATGATTGTCAGTGAAGGGGGGACCGATATCTGGACTTCATTATTTTCCCAAAGTTCCAAAAATGCCCAATAGAGGGCTTTGATTTCATTGACACTTTTTAATTTTGTTTTTGAAATTAGATTAACATACAGTTATTTAGCAGATGATGTTTTAGCTAAAGCGACTTTGGGAGCGATAGCTACGTGGTCAGGGTTTTCTTCCTGTTAAAACATCCCATATACCTGTACAGACACACACCGTACACTCTATTACACACCTCCACCTCAATGCTCCACCTTGTGAATGTAGGATCACAGACAGGTAATCTGTTGAAGCACAGTGAGTGTTGTTCAGCCTCTGATCCTCATTATAAAGCGGATAGTTCCACTCATTTAATGTGATTGGTTGAGCTGTTTGTTTAGCCGTGACACCATTGACAATAACACACACTTCTGAGCACATCTCATTTGTATTAAAGCGTGATCTACAATATGTTTTGTGGTCTGTAATTTGGCCACAAGATGGCAGTGTTTGGTTGTTAGAGAAACCGGTATCCTGCTACACAGCAATCAGCGTTTGCTTAAAAAAAATTTGACTAGATGTCGTAGAATACCAAATCAACAATTTTGTTTTCAAAAATGCATTTATGAATCAAGCCACTTGTGCCAAACACTTCTCTGAAACTCCATGCAAGATATCCTTCTGGAGTCTCACTGATCATGAAAAAGGTTATAAATCAGCCAAGAACTACACAGAGGAGCTGGTTAATGATCTCAAGGCCGCTGGGACCACAGTCGCCAAAAAAAACCATTAGTAATATTCTGAGTAATTGTTTAAATTTCTGCAGTGCACGCAAGGTTCCTCTGCTCAAGAAGGCTCACGACCAGGCCCGCCTCACGTTTACCATTGGACATAATGACTCCAAGAGAGACTTGGAGTTGATACTGTGCTTAAAGGAGACCAAAAATTGACCTCAACTCGACGTGTTTGGAGGAAAAGAAATTTGCCCTAAGAACACCATCCCCACTGTCAAGCATGGTGCTGGAAGTATTATGTTTTGGGGGTGTTTATTCTAAGAGTAAAGGCCAACTTCAGCACATCGACGGAAAAACGAACAGGGCAGCGTAATGCAAAATCCTGGGTGAGAACCTTCTTGCCTCCACCAGGGCACTGAAAATGGGTCGTGGATGGCTCCTCCAGAAAGACAACGACCCAAAACATACAGCCAAGGAAACGAAGAAGTGGCACCATAAGAAGTATAGCAAGGTCATGGAATGGCCTAGCCCATCTCCTGACTTCAATCCCACAGAACATCTATGGAGAGAGCCGAAGTGTCACATTTCCAAATGCATGCCTAACAACCTTGAGGATTTGAAGATGATCTATAGAGAGGAGTGTGCCAAAATGACTCAAGTGTGCGCTCACCTTATAAACAATGACATTGAATGTCTGACTGCTGTGCTCACCAACAAGGGGTCTGCCATTAAATGATATTTTACTATGGGGTTAAATACTTATTTGCATCAATGGAATTCAAATTAATTTTTCTCATTTCATGTTATTTTCTCCATTTTTTTATATTCTGTGTGTCACTGTTAAGATAAAGCTGGTATGAACTTGTTTAATTATTTGTTTTGTAAATAAACTTTTAGTCAACAGGGGATCAAATACTTATTTCCTCAGATGTAGTGCTAGCTTTATCAGTAGGTTTTCCAAGGGCATGATAAGGAATGACTGAGACAAGCTTCAGCTTTGTAGCTACTCGCCAAGACCCCAATCCATCTGTAGCGTTAGATGGCGTTAGCAATCAAACAATCAAATGTAGGAAAGAGAGAACCCATTTTTTCAAGGGCATGGTAGGGAATTATGGTTCCAAGTTTCAGCCTTGTAGGTACTCGGAAAGTGAGAGAATTAGTGCTGACTCAGTGAGGGCTTTGGCATTTACAGATATGCTGCTCTCTCGTACCTTATTGCTTTATTTATACCTGCCCTGTCCATGGTTCTGATCAGAGAAGGGGACTAACAAGAGTCTGTAGAGAAACAAATGGGACTACAAAATGTAATAGAACTACAAAGCAGCAGCCCTGCCGATCCTCACAGCCGCCTCCATCGCCATAGCATTCAGAGTGGGATGTTTTATTAAACCAACCGTAATAGTTTGATAAATGATTGTTCCACCAATAAATAAAAAACATTTAAATGAAGTCATTAAACTGAATAATCCAGTAGGTCTGTGCTGTGCGGCGTTGTTATTGAGCAAGATTAATGCATTCTATTAGAGTTTAAATATATTATAATATGTTATTTGTATTTATGTTAATGCTGTAAGTGCCCCCCCCCCCATACACAAAGTGTGTATGCCTTCAGATAAAATAAAACACCTTACAACACTGTTCGTTTACATCTTGGCATTTGTATATATGAGTTACAGCTCTTAAACCCTGGATTAATAAATGTGAAGTGGTCAGATGGAGACCGAACGCAGGTCATACGCTTTCCCAGAAATCACTGCAGATCATCAGACGGAGCCAATGGAGCAGAGAGACAGAAAGAATATTACATGAGAACAGAATACGGTAGCTTCAAGAATGAAGAGCTGAAAGGAGATCAATGAAGCCACTGTGAGGGCATCGACCATGGACCGCCACTGCCCCCTGGTGGAGCTAGGCAGAACCTCAACGCAACATGTAAACTGATCTTTCTTACAGACTGATTTACTCCATAATTCAATCCATAATTTAAAGCAGGTAACACCACCACACACAGCTCTCAGCTCCAGGCAGGAAGTCAAAGTACTGCACTTCAGCCCGAGAGACAAAACCCGATCTGGGCATGAGTCAGGCCTGCAGACACCCAGCCATGCCGTTAACCCGATACTATTACGCTGTAAAACACTAATATGTTAATTTGCATGCTGCACCAGCGGAATCCCAATGACAGCTGTCATTACACAGCACAGACAGACAGGTCTGGACAGCAGCTGCTGTCTTTCAGGGTACAGCGTATAAATATACGAGGGGGATGAGTCAGCAGTGGCAGCGGAGACATCGTTAGTAGCGCCATAAATGGCGTCCATGTGTGGGCGTCACAAGCATGGCAAAAATGTCACGAAAACAAAAACAGCAGCCTGACCCCTGAGAAGCCGGACCGCTTTAACTGTGCACCTTGGCTGGAGAATACCACCCCCTAGAGCTCAGAGCAGTAATCACAGCTCCATTTATCCAGGATCAATTCAATTCTGAATGGAACATCCGAGAAGTTTAAAGACTTGTGAAGGTAAATCAACAGGTTTTTAGTTATACATTAAAAATGCTGGAAGTCACTGGTTGAAAGGTTGCCGTTTGTGGGAGAAAGATCTCAAAGACGCCTCAAAGCAGCACACACAATCACGCATTGATACAGATCAGATCCGACCCAACAGGCGCTTTTTGTTCACTGATGAAATGACTTCAATTAAGATTATTCTTCAGATCAGAGGAATCCTAATCTGATCCTCACACACGAGGTCCAACCGCCTGTCCTCACACAAACAACACTGCGGAGGTGACATCAAAGACGTCGGTCAGTCAAGTTCTATAACGTTAAGAACCTCACTGTGTGCAAAGGGCCTTCCCAAACTGTTTTCTTTAACATGCATGGCCAGGTGCAGAGCAGCTGCATTCGGGACAAGTCACCTGCCGCCAATATCCCAAAAATGAGATCTAGCGCATCTTTGAGCGCAAAGTTAATTTAAAGACATTGTGTTAATTTCGGGGAAAATGAAACTGGAGTGATTCTGAGAACAGTGCCCAGTACCAATGTTAATGTCAATACAAGCAGATATGGATCAGGTATTGATCATGCAGAAGTGCTAATATTTAGTTCAAACATGCTCTTTTATCTTCATGGTATAGCAGGGTTGGTCTATTAGTGTTTTTTATTCTGCTCTCCCCCTGTAGGTGGCAGAAGGAGTGGCGGCAGTGGCTTGAATCACTCTGTCAGCAGGATTATTCTTAACATTTTGTAGGAAAGATATTAAAGTAAAATTACACTCTACACATTGACAATAACCACCCTACCCCCACTAGCACAAGCTCACAGAACCTGATTTGTCTTAAGGAAAGCGAAAACAGTTTCTGATTTCAGATCCAAAGGTGAGGTGGTATCAGTGTTGGCGTAGTATAGATATATAAAGTACTACCGTGAACATCCACAAGAGGGCTCTGTTACTTAAAAAAGGAAATTATCATTTAACAAAAATATCCTTTTGAACTTTTGAAGGTGGCAGGTGTATGTGGGGGATGTTAACATGCAATGCTTCACCTTCTTTGTACAAAAAATATTTGTAAAGTAAACAGGAGAAGCCTTTTGTTGCCACTGTTACCCCTGACCCAGTCATCATAAACACAGGTGCATCCACATACTTTTGACATGCCTCCTGGATGAGATGTCTGTATGAAGCCCCACCTACCAAGCTGTTGAGGTTGGAGTCATAGCTCTGACACAACTGGGGACCCGGTCCCAGCGGTTCCAGGACTTCTTCATCCCACATGTAGGTCCCTCCCGAGCTGTCTGAAGGGGACAGGTCCAGGGAGGAGCCACGGGGCATATCCCTCACAGCCGACAGGGCCCTGCTGACAGAGTGATTTGAGCCACTGCCGCCACTCCTTCTGCCACCTACAGGGAGAGAGCAAAATAAACAACACTAATAGACCAACCCTGCTTTACCATGAAGATAAAAGAGCAGACATGCAAAATGTTTTGACTGGAAAAACAAAAAACAAAACAAATAAAAAACAAACAAAACAGAAAGTCGTTACAGAAAACAAATGAACTAATGGGTTTTAATTTAGCTTTCGTTCAACAAGAACCATGTGGAATAGCAGAACAAACCACCATAGATATATTTATTTAGTTGTTTCGTCATTTATTTGGTTCCAGGAACACAAACAGTTCCCTAGGAACTAAGAGCATATTGCACATTGGTAGACTGTCTGTAATACTGTGGTGAATTTGGCTTCATATTTTCGAGGTTTGGTGGTAAGATGTTAAAAAAAGGAAAAAAGAAAGAAAGATGGTGAAAGCAAGAAAACAAAAAAGAAAGAAAAAGGAAGAATGAAAGATAGGAAGAAATAGAAGGGGGAAAAAAGGAAATTTAATGAAAAACGAAAGAAAGAACGAATGACAGACGGAAAATAAAAGAAAATTTGTTTTTTAAAAAAACAATGAAAGGAAGAACAAAAAAGAAAAATATTGGACAATTGGGGTTATATGCATTGTTCAGGGGCACTTGAGCCATAGTAAATAGTGGAATCAGGAACCGAAAAGAGCAAGCCTACAACTGTGTGGTATATACTGCATCACAGTGTTGATGTTGGAATTCACCATAGATAAGAAATGTAAACATTATAAGAGTATTTAAATTATATTAGAACATAGAGTTACACAGCTCTTGGCTCCACCTCCTACACTGCTCAATCAGAGTGTGGTTCTAACATGTAATAATTAAAAATCAAATTAAATCAAACCCAGAACTTTACTACACCCCTAAGGTGATTGAGAACTGGTGCTCACCTGTGAGGCCCATCTCAGGCCAGTCCATGGTCTCTGAGGTATAGCTGTGCAGGCTGCTGTGGGATGACCCTGCCCGTCTCTGACACACACTGGATTGCCGTCTCTCCTCAGCATGGACCGGTATCAAGAGGATTCCGCCTCCGTTGCCCAGGTCATCAAAGTCGTCCATGTACTCCTCGCTTATGTCATTGCGCTCCAGCGAGGATGCTGACGACATCGACATGTCCTCCAGGACCTCCAAAGACAAACCCAGGTTCTCCTTCTGGCTCACTACCGCATCCTTGTGAAGGTCCTCCGGCGTGACGCAGTCACTCGCTGTGTTGCCGCCTGGTTCAGAAAAGTGCTCTTGTAAAAGTGCGTCGCCACTGGTCGATCCCGTCTTCACCGGGACGGTACTTCGGAGCGGACTGGGTTGCTTCATGAGCGACAGGCGGGAGAATTTAGAACTGAGGGCAGATGGCTTGCTGCCGGCGTAGCTGGGCAGGATCGGTTTCTTTAGAGCTAAAGCGGGTAAGGACGTGATTAAAGTCTTTGAAATGCCAAATGGACCAGGGGTGACTGGAGACCTGGCGACCGGCGACTCCGCCAGGGGCCGGGGAAGTTCCTTAGGAAGCTCGGCCGCTCGGTTAAAAGAAAACGAGCGGGTCAGAGGAGGGTTGGACAGTGCGCCAGGGCTTTTTAGATAAGTAAAGCTTTGGGATCGTACCACGGTGTCCACAGAGAGGGACTTGAGACTTTCACTTGATGATGACCCCCGACCTGGTGAGACACCATTTACCACAGGCCTGCCATTACAGGGAGTTTTGGGTCCTGCGGCAGAGCGTGGGCTTGTCTTCATGGATGGAGAGACTGTTCTGGAAGCAAAAGGCTTTGCTTTACTGACCGCACCGGCTGATGGCTTTTTGATCTGCCTACCAGCTCCCACCGGGCGAGGTTGCTGTTGAGATTGCAACACACCTCGATCTTCATCTCTGAAGTCTGGCCCTTTTTCCTCTTTGGCCTTCACAAGAAGAGGAGGAGAAACTCTAATCCCACCATTCTGCCTCCCCAAAGGGACCCCTTTACCCAACGGAGAGTGAACTGACCCATTAGGGACAGGGCCCACAGCAGGCGGCGCACGGGCTGAGCTGAATTTCGGCAGTCTGGAGACCATAAGTTGTTTATGTGGCGTGTCTTCCATTGACCGCCTCCCCCACCATGGGGCAGAGCGAAGATTCAGAACTAAACAAGAAAACAAAGAATAGAGAAGAGTCATTATTAAACAGGTAGGTCTGTTCCTTAAATCTGATTGACAGCCGTTTGTCCAGCCGTGACCAACACTACCACACCACATACCTCTGAGCGCATCACATTCGTATCAATGTGTGATAGGCAATAAATTATTTCCCCAATGTTTCTTTAAACTGTGTTCAGTAATTTGGCTACTAGACTGGTATTTGATTGTTAGAGAAACCAGAAACCTGTTACTCAGCGATCAGCGTTCACATTTTGAAATCTACAATTTATAAAAGCAACTAGCGAAATAACTATGCTGCGCTCTGGTGGAGAATTTGATAACTTGAAAGTTGAAAGGCAGTTGTTTTTAAATGAGTGATGGCTTTGGAGTTTATACATTTCAAATGAACGTGTTATTATAGCGTGAGGTTTGGGGCGATTTAAAATCTGAAATGAAGATGTTGAATGAATATAATGTAAAATGTCAATGCCATCGCTTTCTTATGGGAATTTATCAGTAGGTTTTCCAAGGACACGACAAGGAATGACTGAGCTATCTTTCAGCTCTGTAGGAACTCGCCAAGACCCCAGCCCATTTGAGGTGTTGTGTCTGATGGCGATAGCGAACGGATCATCAAACATTGGAAAGCGAGAACCCATTAGCTTTTCCAAGGATTTGGTGTGTAATCCTGATGCAAAGTTTCCACCTTGTAGCTATTCATGAAGACCCTGATGTGACCCTAGAGGGGTCTTGCATTCAATGGCAATATTGATGAACAATTGAACGTAGGAAGGTGAAAAGTACTAAATTTTTCCAAGTACATGGTGGGGAATCATGATGCCAAATTTCAGCCTTGTAGGTACTCAGGAAGTGGGAGAATCGGTGAGGGCTTTGGCTTTGATGGGTATACTGTATATAAGGCACTTGAGTATTTTTGAAAATAAATCATGGGAAAGTGGTGTAACTGTACTCCGTAATGCATCAGGTCTAACACCTCTTTCCCCTGAATAACCCTCAATAATGTCCCACTCTCATACCTTGTAGCTTTAATAAACCAAAGACGCTGTTAATACATGTTAATACTGTACATAGTCTTTTTATTTTTAACAGATCATTAAAGTTCAAACGTATTAAACCTCACTTCCTCTGAAGCTGTAGACAAACAAATGTCACAAGGCGGTTAATTATTCACAAGGTCTTTGTTTGCTGTCACGTGGCATTGTGATCACCTTTCCATGGTGCCCGAAAAAGTATTAATAATGTACACAGAATGTTCTTACTGCAGCGCATCTGGTATAAGATCAGTATGCCTCAGGCACTGAGACCCTGAGGAGATCTGAAACCTGGTACAATGAGAGTAAGTCTACACAGAGCTGGATTTTGAGAGGGCATCGTGCCAGTGTCCCCTCTGGGGGACCAAACTAAATAAGACAAGCAGAACCCATGTGAGAAACCGAACACTGATCCCATGACCAGTGCCTTGTGGAGTCGGTTTGGAGGCCCCACATAAGTCATGTCAGGTGAGAATGTGGGGAATGGATGGGTTTACAGCACAGAGGAAAGAGGGACAATGAATTAAACCCATGGGCCAAAGGGAGAGTATATGGAAAACATATAGAAGACTAAATAAAAACGCTTGCCACTTGGGCGTAGAATGGGTAATGACTAGTTTAAATATACACTGTGTGCAGAATTATTAGGCAAATTAGTATTTTGATCACATCATCCTTTTTAAACATGTTCTACTCCGAGCTGTATAGGCTTGAAGGCCAACTTTCAATTAAATCAGGTGATGTGCATCTCTGTAATGAGAAGGGGTGTGGTCTAATGTCGTCTACACCCTATACAAAATGTGCTTAATTATGAGAGTTACTCTTGATGGGCCCGACACTGGATCAGTAAAGGGCAGAGAGCTTCACTCCGACTCAGACGTCAGCAAGATGGAGGTGGGGAACTGGTATGGTATCATCAAAGATGAACTTGTGGGACCTTTTTGGGTTGAGGATGGAGTGAAGCTTAACTCCCAGACCTCCTGGCAGTTTCTGGAAGACACCTTCAAGCAGTGGTACAGGAAGAAGTCGGTATTGTTCAAGGAAAACATGATTTTCATGCAGGACAATGCTCCATCACATGCATTTAAATACTCCACAGCGGGGCTGGCCAGTAAAGGTCTAAAAGAAGAAAAAATAATGACATGGCCCCCTTGATCACTTGATCTGAAACCCATGGAGAACCTGTGGTCCCTCATAAAATGTGAGATCTACAGGAAGTACACCCCTCTGAAGAGTGACTGCAAGGTTATGGTGGCTGCTGCACACAATGTTGATCGTAAACAGATCAAGCACCTGATAATCTATGGATGGAAGGCTTGAGTGTCATCGTAAAGAAAGGTGACTATATTGGTCAATGATTTGGTTTTGTTTTTGAATGTCAGAAATGTTTATTTCTGAATTTTGTGTTATATTGGTTTACCTGGTGAAAATAAACTAGTGAGATGGGTATATATTTAGTTTTTATTAAGTTGCCTAATAATTCTGCATAGTAATAGTTACCTGCAGAAACCGATATCCTCCTAATTGGCCAAATCTAAAAAAGAAAAAAAACACTTCAACTTCAAATAAATATTAAGCTTTGATATTTTTGAGTTTTTTTAGGGTGCTTGAGAACATATTTGTTGTTCAATAATAAACAGAATCCTCTGAAATACAACTTGCCTAATAATTCTGCATACACAGTATACAGTGTTCAAAATAATAGCAGTTCAATATGACAGAGATTGAGACATGGAAGAAAATGCAAGACCACAATGCGAATGGATCGAAAAAGAGCCAGAATGGCAAAGGCTCAGCTCCAGGATGATCAAAGACAGTATGACGTTAGCTGTGAGTACTTTGACAGAAGACGCCACATCCCCCAGTTTCAAAAAACGAGGGGGAAAAAAAATAAATAAATAAAAAAACACACGACATATACTGAAGTGGACACAATTTGCCAAAGAACACATCAACTGGCCTAAATAAAAAGCTTGTGGACTGATTAAAATAAAATTGTTGTTTTTGGGTCCAAACGCCGCAGAACGTTTTGTCAGATGTCCCCAAACTCTGTACACTCTGAAAACTGTGAAGAATCATGGTGCAAGCATCATGACATGGACATGTTTCTCTTATTATGGTGCTGGGTCCATTTACTGCATACCAGGGATCATGGACCAGTTTGGAAATGGGTGTTCTCTTTAGCGTAAGAAAACATGACCTGTTTAAGTATTCTGATATATGCAAACTGGTCCATGATCCCTGGTATGCAGTAAATAGACCCAGCAGTTTGGGGACGTCTGACAAAACTGTCTGCGGCGTTCGGACCCAAAAACAACAAATTTCTTTTAATCAGTCCACAATAAGCTTTTTCTTTAGGCCAGTTGATGTGTCTTGAACAAGACAATGACGCAAAACACACCAGTACACAAGCAAAATGTTGGTTCCAGATCTCTGGGAGAGAGACGTGCAAGAAAACGGAAGACCACCATTCGAATGGATCCAAGAATAGCCAGAATGGCAAAGGCTTAGCCAATGATCAGCTCCAGGATGATCAAAGTCTGACATTACCTGTGAGTGCTGTGACAGAGTGCCTGTGTGAAGCTAGAAATCCCCAAAGTCCCACAGTTGTTTTTTTTTTAAATAAATAAAAAACCTGAAGCGGATACAATTTGCCAAAGAACACATCAATTGGCCTATAAAGAAATGAAGAAACATTGTTCTTTTGGATTGGTTTGTCAGACGACCCACAAACTGAATTCAACCACAGTACACTCTGAAGACTGTGAAGCATGGTGGTGCAAGCATCATATGGGTATGTTTATTTTACTATGGTGCTGGGCCAATTTACCCCATACCAGGGGTCACGGACCAGTTTGCATACACAAGACAATGACCCTGAACACACCAGTAAACATGCAAAATCTTTTTTCCAGTACAACAAAATTGAAATTATGGAGCAGCCAGCCCAATCCCCAGACCTTAATCTGAGAATTTGTGGGGTAACATCAAAGATGGCGTTTGAGGCAAAACTAAGAAAAGCAAATTAATTGTGGGATGTAGTCAAAGCATCCTGGGCCAGAACACAAACCATTGATTGACTATGCAGCACAGATGTGAAGCAGTTCCAAAAAATTGTGGCTATACAACTAAATATTAGGTTAGTGATTCACAGAAATGCTAAGTCATGAAAAGAAAATTAAGGCTGAGTTTGCACAAACAAATGCAGACATTGCTACTTTTTTTAAACAGCCCAATGTTATTTGTTATTTACTGTAAAGTATTTACAATTTTTATATATCAATTATGTCCTAACTCCAGGTTTTTATACACACTGCTATTATTTTGAACTGTAAGAACATCAGTAGTCACACAGCGTTCTGCTCCACCTCCTACACTGCTCAACTAATCAGTGGGAGTTTGGAGCAATCAGGTCTTCCCTAAACTGTTACCACAAAGATGACAGTATACATCTAAGCTTTATCTGATCATGATATTTAATATGACAGACCTGTGCCTTCAGGTGTCCAAATAGGCCAGTAATTGGCCTTTCGTGGTGGAGGTGGTATACTAGACCACTGTGCTACTTTTTTAAAAGCATGTGTTTATAGTGACCTCGTTACACAAATTCTATTAAAATCCACTAGGCTCTCTCTCTCTCACACACACACACACACACACGATTGACAACATGGAGAGTCATGACCCAGAGGAAAAACCAATAAGTCAGATTTAACAAAGATACACTGAGCAGTGCGCATTGTTAAATCTGACCGACTGATTTGCTGTGACATCACAGTTATCCATATCAGAATCTGATGTGCAGAGAAAACAGAATCACAAACACAGCTTTATTTATCTGCTGCATGGTCACAATGTTTACATTCAGTCTTACACACTGTGTGGACAAAAGTATTGGGACATGCAGTCTGATACAATAAAAACCAGTGCATTTTCTGTAACTATGTAAAAACAGTTTGGGGAAGGCACGTTTCATAAAGTTCCATAAAATTATGAATTATGAAATGTCTAGGTTCGGTTTGGAACATTCTCACCGAGTCCTGAACTCGATCTTATCAAAAAATGTCAGAATGAAGCAGAACAATGACCGTAAGCCTGGCTTTTACATCCAAAGTCACATCTCTGACCTCATGCTGCAGGATGAACGGGAAAAAATTCTCAGCAAACATTAGGGGTGGATGTTATGATGTCACGTGAACCGTAACTAACTAATATGTATTTCGTATTTTTAGATAATCGCTACAGCAACTGTATCCCAAAATATCATTACACAATTTAAAGGCCATATTGTCAACCAGCCAAATGTAACAAAGTAAAAACACTTATATTTAAGACAATGTGAAGGCAGCAAATATCGGGATTGTGATACTTCAGCCTATCGATCATTGCGCCAACCTTCACCATGCACAGATGAGGGTTTTTTTTTGATAAAACTCCACGACAGGACGCTCCCCAGAGCAATGTAAGCATATGTGCTGAGGCTGTCACATAAACTCTGGGGGATATTTTTACATACCACCACGCTCAATTTAAACCTCCATCCGCAATTCGACAGGCTTTTAGAAGCTTGTGCCAAAAGACACGAGTTTGGACTGTCTTAAGAGGGGTGTAATTATAAACATGAGGCAGTTCCTCTACTTATATGAGGAACAGTGGAGCTTCAATACCAGAAGATACATTTGATTTATTTTCTATTTATAGTTATGGGAATAGTTTTTGTGGCAGGATTATTTGAAGTGTCTTATCCATACATAAAAAAACCAAAGTCCTCACTGACTCATCACTAATTCTCCCAGTTCTTACGAGGCTGAAACTTGGCAGCGTAATAATGGGTTCTTGCTTCTTTGCACGTTGGCTAAGCGGTTAGCACATTCGCCTCTCAGCGAGAGGGATGTTCTCCCCGTGTGGGTTTTCTCCCACAGTCCAAAAAAA
>JAOUQT010093819.1:0-19844 GCA_025769995.1 Xyliphius kryptos | reverse complement strand
CACAGTATATATATATACACACAATGCACGTGATAACCAAAACACATCCATGAATCACGTCGTCACTACAGCTACAACATACTGATCAAGCATCAAGAGGCGCAGATGACAGCTCGCTAAGAATAAAGATAAAAAAAATAAAGGGAACACTTAAACAACGCAATGTAACTCCAAGTCAACCACCGTGATGTGAAATCAACCTGTCCAGTTAGGAAGCAACACTGATTATGAATCTGTCAGCACAGTGTCCAGAGCAAATACCTGGAGGGGGCCGTAGGAGAGAACATCCGCCGCCTGATCAGGAGCATGCCCAGGCATTGTAGCGAGGTCATACAGGCACGTGGAGGCCTTACACACTACTAGGCCTCATTTTAACTTGTCTTGAGAAATTTCCACTGAAGTTGGATCAGCCTGTCATTTGATTTAACACTTTGATTTTGAGTAAGATTCCAAATCCAGACCTCCATGGGATAATAATTTTGATCATTTTTATGTTATTTTGTTGTTAAAGCATTACACGATCTACTAAATAAAGATTTATTTTAGTGTTACCTTTATTTTTTGAGCAGTATATAAATATATATATACGCACATAAATACACACAGAGTGTATATATAGAAAGACAGAGACTTTTTTTTGTTTTGGTTTTGGTTTCTTTACTATTAACAACACTTTATTTTACCCGACACTAAACAATAATGGTTAGCAAAAGAGACCTATTAACAAAAATAAAGAATTAAATAATCCCCACAGATTTAAGCAAAGCGTGATGCGGAGCAGAGCTCATCATCCACGATCGAGCAACCTGCTTCCCCGCAGCACCACACTGATTTAAAAGAATCAATGTCTTTCATGCATTTATAGAAATTAAAATCAAATAAAATTCTATATTTGACCAGCTGGCTGAAGATCCTAATCACATCAGAGTCTGCCGTTTGTGTCACTTTGTTCTTTCTCCTAATGTACACGGCCATTTTGCTTTGTCCTAGAATAAAGTTCACCAGTTGACACTTAAACCTCTGTTTTGTGACATACTTAAATCCAAGGATAAAAACTTGTAGTGTAAAATTCACATTAGCGAGAGAGTCATAGTGATTGATTATCATTAGTTGCCACCCTGATTTAAATAATATAGTGAGTTGATTTAGATTTAAAGCTGGCGCATGCTCTTTAAATCTGTTTCCCCCTGAGCACCACATTTCTAACCCCCGTTATCAGTTCTTTAAATCTGCAGTGCAGGTCTGGAAGGAGCAGGTTCCCCGACTCTTATAATGAGTCTTGCAAGAGCGGTGCACAACTTCAGTCCAAAGAAACGAATGAGCGCACTTCACTTGCTTCACATGAAATTCAGCTCACAGCTCATCTTCTCTCTTTTATAAGACCTTAGCAATCTCAGTGCGGCCCCATCTCTCTGACCTTCTCTATCCCCACAAACCCGTCCACACTCTCAGATATTCTATTCCGCTGCTTCTTTACTATCCCTCCATCTAACCTTCGCAGTCTTAAAGCCCCTGTAAGATAGCAGGCAGCATGTGTGGAACACAGAGCACAGTCTCACATGCTGTCAAAACCCTTTAAAACTCATCTTCTCTCAGGCCCTGCACCTCACACTTCATTTGCCTTCCCCACCAGCACATCCTTGTGTACTAAATCTGTCCCTATTCAGCACCCATTATCCATCAAGGTACACTGAGGAGTCAAAAGTATAGGGACACTATTCCAATTATTTAGATTTAGATGTATTTTGGATCTAACCTGGAGGGAACAGTATGGGGAAGGCCTTGTGTTAAACACATTGCTGTGGATATGAATGTGTAAGTCCTGTGATGGACCAGCGACCTGTCCGGGGTCTTTTCCAGACATTTCCACTATTAGCGTTGGGATAGTCTACAGCACTCACTGTATGTTTGGATATCTAATACTAACATAACCATCTATCCACTCATTCATTATCCAGGGAACAATGTTTTGGGTGCTAAGCTGATAATAGCGTGACAGGGCGCTAATCTATCGCTAGGCACACACACACACTATATAGGGTCAACCAAGTTACCTTGAACCCATGTTTTCAGACTGTAGGAGGAAACCAGAAAACCCAAGTGGCCATGGGGAGAACATTGAATAAGATTGGGATTTGAACCTAGATTTCCAGAGCTGAGAGGCAGACATTAATTCATTATCTTCCGCTTATTCCTTTATGAGGGTCGTGGGGGGGTTCCCCATGCCCATCCAGGGGAGAACATCTTGGGCGCTGGGCAGATACACCCAGGACAGGGCGCCAAACTCCACCCAGATAGGGATTCGAACCGGGAATCCCCAGTGCCGAGAGGCGAATGTGCTAACCACTAAGCCACCGTGCGGCCCTGAGAGGCAGACATATCAAACATATCCACATCCCCTCAAACAAGCATTCGTTTGTCTACAACATCATATATTACATGGCGTCCTGAATGTATTTTATATAACAGCTGAATACTTTTGCCAAAAATAAATCAACAGCATGCGCAAGTCTCCCCCCGAGGTAATAAAGGCTTTCCAAATTACAGCCGACAAATTTCCTCTGTACGGATCAGCGTTTGAGTCAGCTTTTCAAGAAATGCCTAATGCCTCACTAATCAGTAAATGCAATCCAATCGCTGCTCCGATAGCACCACAAACACACGGATCTCTCCCCGGGGCATGGTGGCGCGCGCTCAGCCGTCAAACTCACTGGCTATTTTTAATCGGCCGCTGACCTGAGGGATGACATTTCTAGAACAGCAGATTCCTGTGGCGCTGTTTAGAAAAGCACTGAAGGATCATCCATGTGAGTTTACCGCACAGCGTTTTGACAGACACCGAGCGAGATGACAGCGTGACCTATTTCACTGTTGCAAGGACATGTTATTTTGTTTGAGACAGGTATGACACGCCACAACAAACGGACGATCGCTTTGAAACGGTTGCGCCGATCTCTACTCCCAGCCCCCACACCCCATTTTCAACACTCCTGATATATAACATTCATCCAACCCTTATCTCCTTGCAGCATCCCAGACTTCTCCAAAATATTCCAGGCTTCTGTTGAAAAGTCATGCAAAAAAATCCCAGCTGTGACAGTGACAGCTTTTACAATCAAAGCAGAACTGATATTTGGTTTGCCGCCATTGCAACGCAGTGTACGGAAAAGAGCAGACAGCTTTGCGGTGACTCGGCGAATATACCTGCTGCCATACTGCGAAGAGATCCTTGGTTTGAATCCTATCTATATGGTTTGCATGTTCTCCCTGTTGGAAATTGGAAATATTAATTTACCCCAAGTGTAAGTATGCTCTGTGAGGGACTATGACCATTAATAATAAGACCTTGCCGCACAGTTTCATCCCAAAGGTTTGGCTCTGAGGGGCACGAGGGTACGGTGGTGCAGTGGTCAGCACGTCTAAAGATCCAGATTCTTCCCATGTCAACCCCATGTTATTCCTCTGGGTCATTCCACAGACCCAAAACATGAATTTACAGTTCCAATTCACAGTACTGCTCACTGTTACACTATATTGTACTCCCATCGACCGGAAAATGAAAACTTGTTCCGACTACAGTAGGATTTTATTGACAAAGATATCTTAGCGATCCAATTACACTTCGAGCAGAACGTGAAAAATGACTTACATTATAATAAGGTATTTAAAAAGAAAAAAAAAGGAAGCCCAGCGAGTAAACTTTTGTCAGTTCCCCTTACGCTCTCGTTTCATTTCACAATAGTAGCTCACAAATTTAATGCTTTGCTTATGATGTGCTTTAATGAGAAATCACTGAACAGTAACGTGATGTACGGTACACTGCGGCATCATCTGGCAGAGGCCATAGGTGGGTGGCTCCGCCGCTGCGGCTGGTGCGTCTCCGAATTCAATTCCCCAGTTCATTAAGTGCTCGTGCAACAGATTTAAACCATCCGTTAATAAGACGGTTCCAATTTCCAGCAGGCAGCAAGGTGCATTTCTGGTAACGACTGATCATGTTTGCTTGTAAACAGGTGAAGTGCAAATGACTTTCCGTTTAAGCCGCTTGCTGATCAAAATAAATGTGCCCTTTTAATATGCAATCAATCAAGTTTTCTAATCTGGCAGGTGACCAGTTCAGGTGCACATGCATTGATTAAGACTTGAGTCGTAGTAACGGCGTTAGTGCTTTACAGGCGAATTTTCCGCTGCTTTATCGGAAGCATTTTTTTCCTGTAATTAATCAACAATACTTTTGAGAGTCTCCTAATCTCTTAATTAGCAGCTGTGTTATATTTTGTTGAAAACATAATTATTTATATAAAATGTTGGTCCTGGACCCAAAGACCCAACTAAAAGGTGTAAAGAAGAAGTCAGTAATTGGTGGGCCAGGTTCCAGACCCAGATGTCATTCACTGCAGACCCAAACCGACAAACTACTGGGAACTATTTAATTTTCACTGTTTATTTGAAGCGGTGTCTTTATGGTCCGAGCTCCACCATGCAGTAAACTCATAGACCAATTGCATGCAAAGAAAAGTACAAAGCGAGAAGGCGTATTTAGAGAAGAAATGGGTCAAAGAAAGGGTCATTTAAATGGCGTGCTGTAAAAAAAAGTAGACAGTGAAAGGCAACTTTTCAACCCGGGATGAACCGAGGCGTATTTATTTATTTCACCATTTTATTTTATTTTATTTTTTTTAAACATGCACGCATGCTTCATGCACTTTTTTCCAAAAGCAATCTGTTTCTTTATTGTAAAAATACATTTATGGTTTATAAATAATTTATTCAGTTTAGCATTTAAAACAATAAATATTGTTGAAATATATTAAACGATATTTGTAATTTGTTTTGGCTTTGAGTTGTTGAGATGAAATACTGGGCTACTTCAGTACACAGGATCCATCCATTATCTTTCACTTAATTCTCTTCTAGGGTTCCCATGCCCAACCAGGGGAGAACATTTGGGCGCTGAGCAGATACTGGACAGGGCACCAATCCATCACACATAAGGGCAAATTAGATCATCCAATTTACCTTAAAACTATGTTTTTAGACTGTGGAAGTAAATTGGAGAACCCAGGGGAAACCGAAACAGACACGGATAGAGTATGGAAAGTCCACCCAAATTGGGATTCGAACTTCGATCCCCTACGCTGCAAGACGAACATGCTAATTATACTCTCCGAAATACAGAATTAACATTATATCATGGACACGTTAAAAATTCTGAAGGTCACAATCCTGTCACCGCAGTCACCCTGGAACTCGCTCGCAATGATGTAAGTCTCACTACGGCTTATATAGGCTGCTTACCTGCAGCAGGTGCACTAGTTAACCCTAATTAACATTTTCACCGTAACCCTCCACCCCCCCAGGTGTCATATGTTCCTCTACATCCCTGGTTATTTTCCCGACAGGAACAGCTACAAATGATACAGCTATCGGGCAATTAATATATCCATTTTACCCAACAGCATGTTTTTATGACAGGGTCAGTCATGATAGAGTGCCACTGGAACAATAAGGGTTGAAGGCCTTGCTCAAGGGCCCACACTGGCAATTTTAGTTTGAACAGATAGCCATTACATTGCAATACATAAATCCAATGCTAAGCATGTAAATATATTTAAACTGTCATTGTGTTTAAGTACATATTAAAGTAACAGGATTAAAACACAATTTGTTTTTATTGTTTATTTAAAAAATAAATAAATAAAAAAAATAATTCAATAGTGAGGCAGGCACGGAAAACAGGGAAGGCTCCAGCTGTAATCCCTAAAATATCCGTGTGGATTGTGCTGCCCCCTCAGCCATTTTTCATTTTCCCTCTGTAAGGTATTAGTTTGACAGCCAAGTGGAGCACAACAAATACTACACACTTCAAAGGGAAAGCAATGTCTAATAACGGCGACCTGCTTAAATCATTGCAAACACATGTCACGCCATACAAACACGTCACGCCGCAGACCTTAAATAAGTCCTACATACGGATGGAGGGAAGTCCGACTGAGAATCATTATTGATGTCGGACTTTTATCCGAGAACGATTTCAATCTCGCCTGCGAGTCTGTATCTCGGCACATTCCTGAGTGACCAGCGTTTAGATACGCTTCCTGAAATGGCAAGCTGAACCCATTGTCAGCGGAGAGCTTTTACACAGAGGTCTGTCTTTCACATGCAAATGATTTTTAA
Source organism: Xyliphius kryptos (assembly GCA_025769995.1). NCBI lineage: Eukaryota > Metazoa > Chordata > Actinopteri > Siluriformes > Aspredinidae > Xyliphius > Xyliphius kryptos. The sequence goes on along the minus strand of JAOUQT010093819.1, from coordinate 13,667 downwards.
AAAAAACCACCGAGTGAGAGCTAAACAATAGGTACTTCAAGGAATGAGTCAGGAGAAATCAGATGTATGCTGGGTAATGAAGGGGAGAAGTGGAGGCTTAGAATACCAGTCAGACCTTCTGCCAACAAAACAAAAATCAGCATTTAATTTGCTTTAAATAGATAAAACATGTATAGACTCAAAAAAGAAAAAATATCCAAAGTTCTATTATCAACAACATAAGCTTAAAGAATTCTGTCATAGTCATGTGTACAGCTTTACATGAGAAATATTTCATTGATACTATTGATTATGCGGAACATTTTTTAAGAACTTCTTTCGGTTGTTCCCGTTAGAGGTCACGACAGAGGGAGGCTCCACATATTCAATTTGGCACAGTTTTCACTGGATGCCCTTTCTGACATCACCCTCCTATTCATCCATGCTTGCTACCATTCTCACAAGCGCACTGAGACACACACAGACACACTTTAATAGCTATTTAGGTACATTATATCACATAAGTTCATTGCCCAGGCACTTTTATCCAAAGTCACTCGCAGTATCCCAACCTAATATTTGAAGTCACAACACAGGGAACAGCTCCCATAATACCCCACCCATAAAGCGAAGAGGGTGGACGATCACAATCGAGGACCTTACTGGACTGAATGGATGGACACCCATCGCCTGACCACCGATATAGCACACCCTCAAATATGGATGAATGAAATGATCGATCATATTCCAACTCAAAGGAGTCAGTGTACAGCTTCTGGGTCAAGCATCACGTGATCATGAGATCATGATTTTAAAGCTTGTGGTTTGAGAACCACTTTATAAAAGTTTTAAATCAGCCATTCAAGTCTTGTTCATGTAAAGTCAAGGTTAAACTCAGATCCACTTGAGTGAAGAATTTTAATCGTGTCATAAAAAAGGAATAGTGCTCCTGAGCTACATCCTTTAGAACAGGGGTGCCCACAATTTTCTGGCCAGAGATCTACTTTTTCCAGTTGACAGGTCCTCGTGATCTACCAGGCTTATTTTTTTTTTAAAGCTTTAATGTTGAACCCTTTTTCATACACCTTGTTTATTTTATTACAATGCAAGGCAATCCGCTCAAAAAACCCTATTGTACTGATGATTTTTACTAAATGCGGTCAGCCAGTTGGGAGGAGTCTGAACAGCAGCTGCTGATGCCAATTCTTAAGCAGGCATCCAAACGATTATTAGTAAGGGTGGACCAATATCTGGACTTCATTATTTTCATGTGGGGAAAAGGTTGATTTACATAAGTGGGTTGATCCAAAAAATGATGTCAAATGTGCCATGTTTTCTTACATTTGTATGTCTGTCTTTAAATTACAGTATTTGTACAGTTATTGATATTTGACAAATATTTATAAGCAATATATAAAAACTTCACTCTTACACTTATGATTACATGTAAACATGAATATAACTTACAAGCTATACTTTCCAAGAAGTAACAAGAGCAGAGAATAACAAGCATGCACATCAATATCCCACTGTATTCTGAGGACACTGAACTCTGACCTGATTAAGTCATGTGAAAAAATTAACCAATGAAAACTCACTGCCAGTTTTATCACAAATTATGAAAAAAAAAAAAAAAAAAAACACCAGCAGGTGAGAATCAACAGGTACTTAAACTACACAATCAGAATGCAATTAAAACTACCCAGTTTCACCAAGGGTGCCAATAATTCTGGCAACAACACTACACATGATATAATATGATAAAACTGGCGTGCTGGCAGATTAACCAGCATTAAAGGTAACCTACGACCCTGTTTTCTCATCTCTTTAAGACTGAATGATTAAATCAATCCCGTAACCAGCTGTACAATGTATTCCTATGGGGCAACCTGCACGTCTACGCTACAAACGGGCTCATAATGTCCGTAACAAGAAAAAGATCTTTACACAAATAGATCTGTGTATCAGAAAACAGGCTTTCATCAGTGAGCCGCTGCTTCCAGCGTGGAAGAATAGAGGTAAGACAATGAGTGTAGAAATAGTGAGTTTGTTAAGATTCAATACAGTTAATCAAATTAGACTCATGTGGTGTGTTTATAAAGCTCCTTTTGATGTTGTTAGACACTGTCAGTGGCAAAAACACAGATGTGATGCCCTAGCATGGATAACTGCCTCATAGGAGAACATTATATACATGCTGGATGCTGTGTTTGGTGTTGTAACTCGATAGTGCATTGATCTTTACTGGTCACTGGTAAATATTTGGACCGAAAAATAAGGCCTGGGTTAAAAACTCCAAGTACATATTAATTATGGATACATCTGTGTAAATAATTAATGCTGCCATATATAAAAAGTTGCTTAATCATTTTTGCCCCACATCACAAAAACCTACTCGTTTACATCAAAAGCCAGAGGAAAACCTTTAGGAAAAATGCCAGAAACAGGCTTATTTTTCAAAGTTAGGGCAACGCATATGTGACTGTGGTTAAGTGAATCAGCCAGGTTTAATACATGAGCACGTTAAACTATTTATTTCTTTCCACACCCGATTACCCTGAGCAAGAGCAAACCCACTAATGGTCTTTTAATTGCCCGCGATGTCTGTTCCCAACTGTGATAGCCTACTGTCTTCATAAAATCTGAAATTACTGCTGACACCTAAAAGCTGCATGCGCTTTGCTAAACGACATGACACAGCGAGTATTACTGCCTTACGCCTTTTGATAATGGGACCGTATTTGTCAAGTTCAGAAGCAACACTGAAAAGTTTCATAAAAAACATTCAAACTGATGCTATACAAGAATAAGGCTGACTGTCTTTCACTTTAGTATTTGCATGACCCAACAACATTGCCATTTATTTAGCACTGCTAACATTAACCAGGGAATAAGTCGGCTGGACTAGATAAGCAACGGCACTATATTTTAATATTTTCATTATTAATCATTATTTTTCATAAGTTGCCATTTTGACAAACCTTGGTTCAAATTAGGGGGAGTAGTTATTAAGAATGAAAGTCCATAATGAACACAGACTGATCTATAAGCTTAACATTCTAACTTTAACAGAAAAACATTATATAGACAAATTTAAGGTAGTTCAACGGGGTTGAGGTCAGGGCGCCATACTAATCCAATGATGCCGTTACAAAAACTCATGTGCAAACACACAGGACTCCTTCCCCAAACCACATTAGAAGCCAAATGGCCAAAATGCATGGTTAGCTGTGTGATTTAATACCACTGCAGCAATGGGACTAAGTAAAACACACAAATTAAATGACTAAGAAGACAAAGAGGAGTGTCCTAATACTTTTGACCATATAGAAGTGTGATAACCATGCACCGGCTACATTTCTGTGCATTCTCTTTAGCGTTTTTGTGCAAGACGATAAATTGTATGAAATTTGCGTGTTTCATTCCAACCTCCAAAAATGTTCTATTATATGAATTTGGGACGTGAGGAATGCGTTTGTCTTTCTGCCCTCTGACAGATTGGTGACCCATGTAGGGTGTTCCCCTGACCTTTCACATTATGCACCCTGGGATAGGCTCCAGCAGTCTTTATGACCACAATGACTAACAGAGGCATAGATGAATGAACGCATGAACACTTTGGGGATGCAACGTTAAGCCGCTGTGTTGCTGCAACATAGAAATCCGTTCCGACACTAAAGAGGGAAAAAAATCCATACTGATTCCCAAATAGATCCATTTAAAAAAGAGAATAAAAATAAAAATGCTTCCGGGAGTCTTTTCGGTCCTCTTTAGGTTCAAATTCATCCATTATTAATTTGTTCATAAGTATGGCAGTACACTCGTTCTAACCTGTCATCAGATCCCCTAATAACTTTTACAATGCCGCCTGAGTGGGACCACGGACCAGCTGTGCAGAAGTCCCCCAGCGAGTTGTGTTGTGTGATGAACAATGACCCCCAACAAAGTGGCTGACCTCAACCCAATTGCAGTGTGAGGAAAACGCCCGGTCTGCTTTGGAGCTTCTAACAGAAACAGAAACCACTTCTCACAAATGTGACAAACAACACTGCAGACTAGATATCTGTGCAAAACAAACACGCTGCTTTGGATGCTGCAGGGACATAGCGAAATAAAAAAACATGAGCCTGGTTTGGAAATCAGACGGCAACTTTTAAGAAATAACACCAAAAGATGCAGCAGCCTTTAAATCCAAAATAAGTTTTCATTTATTCATAGTGCATTCATTTGAGGTATGGGCCTATAATTTGACAGCTCTATGAACCTAGAAGGACTTGTAATTGTACCACAAGAGTGTGCAAGTGTGCATCAACAAGTCTCAAATGTAACATCATAAAACGGTTATATTATACTGATCCTAAAACAGATTATATAACAGATTGCCTTTGTGCTTACAACATGGCATGTAGACTACTGACCTTTAAAAACAAGCTTCAGTCCTATCCCTGCTATGAAAATCAAGCGACAGGGTGCGTTAAGGCACTAAATCCTGAGCACAGACCAATACAGTGCATGAATGCGTTTTTATAAATAAGCAATGTAGCGAAGAACCATTATCCAATACACACAACTTCCATAAAGTGTGCATCTCATTGCAGGGGGACACCGTGAGCACGTACACCCCAACATTAAAGAAACGTCAAAGGAATTAAAACAACAGGGGGTTTTAAGAGAAGCGACCCGAGCCGACATTCAAATAAGTGCACAATCCAAGAACTTTGGCGATATTCTATTAGGAAAAAATACACATGGTATCCTAAGAATAATTTGCACTGGGTCTAGTGTTCGGATCCTGAAGCGAGCAGCTAATAATGAGAGCTGAAGGAAATTGTGCACTCCGACTAAGTGTTGGTTACGATGCGCGTTTTGGCGCAGATGCCGCAGAGCAGGCACCTTTAGACCGCTCTGCTTTAACGCGTTTAAATGCCCGCTGTCCATTTCCCAGCGGTTCCATTACAAGCCTCAACTGTGAGAAAGCGAGAGAGCGAGAGAGCATAGTCAGATTGCATCGGAGCTCCATTTAGTGGATTAAATAGCACTGTGATATTCGTATGGAGAAGGGAAAGGCGAGCGCGATGCGCGGCGTGACTCTTCTCACACATGCAGCAGCAGCAGCAGCCGAGCTACTCTACTCTTTACTCTACTCTCTCAAAGTAAGCATAAGCCATGTGAAGCTTATACGAGTGCAGTGGCACGGCTTCATCCTCCTGGCAAAATGCAGTTTGCCAGTTTTTTCCTCCAGAAGTTACTTATAATCCATATGGCGCATCCTTCGTTCAGGCGTCCGTGTGTGTCGCACGCCCCCCGTTGCTCGATTAGACGCACTGAGATCGTAAATAGCAAACGAAGAGTGCTTGTAAACAGTGGCTCCTACCTTGGAGAACAGCTGCTGCAATTGTGGATAGAAGTAGAAGGCTTGCGAGAGCTCCGCTGGCCGTGTTCGCCATGTTGGACACCTGCTTCTTCTTTACTAACGCCGCTGTGAGTTTGGTGCCTCTTCACCTAAAGCGAGAGAGAGAGAGAGAAGGAGAGAGAGGGGGAGAATCATAGAGAAAGGGAGGGAGAGGGAGGGAGAATCAGAGTGAGAGAGAGAACGAAAGAGAGATGGAGGGAGGGAACAACAGAATCACATTCACAACAATTCACGTTTCCGACTGGAGCTGCAATAACTCCAAAATATAGCTGTTATAGAACACCTAAGGAATAAGTGCACCATTTTTAATCGGCCTTCTCAGAGACTGATGCTGAATGTGTGAAGTTGTAGATTTTTTTTTTTTAATGAATGAATTAATTGGAAATTTGATGTATGAATTTGTTTGTATCAGCATGCCAGAATGTAAAAGTCCAACTGCTTTTTGATCCTTAATTAAGAGCATGCTCTGCAGAATCTTTTGATGACCAGCACATGGGGTTTGACTGGAAAACAATTGTATATTATTGTATTTTAATGTGTATATTATTATCAATATTATTATGGATAATTAACTCTAGATGTGTTTTGTGCGTTCCTTAGGTGGCTCTGCGTCGCCAGCAGGCTCAGGAGGAAGAGATGGGCATTTCCACACCCGTGAACCTGTCTAGCTCTGATGTTGTGGTGAAGAACGAGCCGGGCAACGAATATTCCTACACTTCAGGTGCCAGATCACCTTCGTCCACCAGCTCTGGATCATCCTCTTCTCCTGCTGCTTCTGGTGAGCTGGGTCACTTATGTTTTTAATTTACTTCTACATAATTAGGGTCGCCCATGATGGATTGTTGCCCTGTTGTCCTGGGTGTATCTGCCCAGCGCTTAAAACTTTCTCCCCTAGATGGGCATTTTGTACCATCCTCCCCTCCCCCGCGACCATAGTAGATGAGTTGAGATAAAGATGGTGCAATAGGGTAAATGTGTCTTAAAGAAAAAGGAAACACTGTTACAAACTCAGTAAATTGGAGTGCCATTACAGTAATCACACTTTCTGATGAACATTTAATTAAGAGTGTGACTGTCTACTTATCTTTAAACGATGAAAACGAAGGGGTACAAGGAGATCCTTGACCATGAACAGCCTGTACCCTTCCATCTGTTATCATTACTATCATTTACTTTAGTACACAATACCTCCAGTGATGCACAATCTTTGTTCTTAGAAAATACAGGGAGGAGATGATGGAGGAGCCACGTTGTCAGTAACATTCCGTCACTGCGGCTCTAGTGATTGCACTTCGGTGCGTCGGCCAATTCTTTAGATGGCTGTCTGGTCGCAAACAAGAGGCTTTAAGAAGGGTGGGAGAGAAACATGATGTTCCTACAGCTCTGATAGGACTGAGCGAGGAGGGGACTGAGCTCGGTCAAGGCTGCTCAAGTTGCTAAAGTGTCACAGGGGCAGGAGAGGAAGGCAGCGGTTGGTCATCATTTAACACCAAGTGGTGGATGGTACATTCCATACTTGCACACAAGATAAAAAAGAAGGAAATATGATGAGTTGAGAATTGATTGTTCAATGAACTTGACACCTTTACCGTATGTTGCCGTCAATGTGTATGTCACCACCAGGCGGTGCTATAACCAAAAGTAAGTCCAACCCATGGAACAAAACATTAATTCATTCATTATCTTTCATTTAATCCTCTACTAAGGTCATCTGCGTAGAATTGATTGGGTGAAGGGCAGATAAAGCCAGGACATATAATACATATAATTTATGTATATAACATTCTTTATATATAAATAAAATAATTGGTCATTTCGCTAACGCTTTTATCCAAAGCGACTTACAACTATCAGAACACAGGGCTGATACAGAACCCTGGAGCAATGAGGGTTAAGGGTCTTGCTCAAGGACCCTCATTGCTAACTTCAGTAGGATTTGAGCCCACAACCTTCAGATTGGTAGCCAAACACCCCAACCACTGAGTTACCTCCCCCCATACACCCTATATATATATATATATATATATATATATATATATAAAAATAAAAACATTCACCATTTTATTATTCACCATTTTCTTCTCCCCTTGACCAGTTCCCATGATGCATTGTTTCACGGTGCCGTCTGATATGACGGTCATCCTCGTACAGCATGTGGGTTTTGCATTAAAAAAAATGGAGGATGAAGGTGCATTTTTTTTGTCCATTCTTCAAAATAGATCCTGTTTTCGCTCTCAACTTTTTTTTTTTTTTTTTTTTTTTTTTTTTTTTTGATAGAGCCATTTCTATTTGACAGCAACATGTGGAAATGCTGTTGCTGTTTGATTTTTTTTCTCTGTTTTTTTATTAATTGCATAAAGTTTGACCCACTTCAGCCCTCTTAAAAATCTTGTTCCCTGTGCATTTGCTTTGTCATTTCAAGAGCACCTATCATTTTCCATTTTCATTATCACCCCCCTCCTCCCCATCCCATGGTTGTGGCCCACCAGGTAATTATTGTAAAATTGGTCTTGATATACTAATTGTAAAATTATTGTATATAGCCCGCAGCCATACTTAACTGACCCCTGTCATAGACCTTTGGCATCATAGGGATTTGATACAGCACTCCCACTAACAGCTGGTTACATGCTCGTCTGTTGCTTTACCGGGGCACCAGTGTCTTTTTCTTATATTAATCAAGTCTTTTTTTTTATTTTTATTTTTTTGTCTCAAGACTGTGTAGTAAACTATAATAAACTGAAGATTATGTCGTTTGAAGCACCTATTACACCTTTATTTGCAGCTTATAATAATTAACACATAATTAATCTACTTAATTAAATGATGGTTTAAATAATAAATGGTTCAAATAATGCAAGCGGTATTATTGCAGGAACACGATTCACAATGTCGCCGACTTCCACAACTGCCAGCAGGGGGCACTCGGATGGTTCTGCAGACCTGATGGTTGATACCTCCTACTACAATTTCTATCAACCTTCAAGATATCCAGCATACTATAGCAACCTGTACAATTATCAGCAGTACCAGGTAACCCCCCTCCCCCAATACACAAACACACACCTACAAAACCAAAGTGTATAGGAAACTGCAATGCTTTCCATTAAGGGATGTTTTTTTTGTTTTGCTTTATGGCACCAGAAAATGAAAACATCATCTTCATACATATTCATGTGATTTGTTTCAAAAGTTTTTATTATTTTTTTTTTTTTTTTTTTGTGAACCAAAATTGTTCCTCTGTGGCAATGGGCCCCTAAAGATCACAACACTTAACCATAAGTATGGTGGAAGGTTTGTTATTCCAATGGCATTTAAAACAGTTTCACTTGGAGAGATATGTCATTAATTAAATATAAATAATAATGTAATGAATATTAAAAAGCAGTGATATTAATAATGTAGTATTATAACGAATAGACTTATAATTGTTTATTTTTCAATGGTTATTTTTTACTCTTGTTTAGTTTAAAGTAATAAAAAAAACAATAAATGTTAAATGTGCTGTTATCAGCTCAACAGGACTTTGTATTTGAATTGACTTTCCTCTCACTATCTCTATTATTAGTTTATTTCTTTAATACATTTGAATCATGGTTCTGATTAGGCAGCAGCTGATCAGGCCAATGTGGCAGCGTGCGCCTTTGCAGATCACAGACATGTTATTGCTTTGTCTCCGATGACTAAACCCCAATTCCTCCTTGGGGTTCATAATGGCCTGAATACTGGTCATTACGGTAGTGCCGTTTGCCGTGAAAACCTGAGCATAGGAATGGTTTCAGTGGGAGGGATGCATTAAAGTGTGCTTTGCAAGCTTCTAACGGAGAAGTGCTTATGAGTGAGTTTGAAGCAGAGAAGGGTAAATAAAAACCAGCTTTAGGAATATTATAAACACTGCTCAGAAAATTAAGGAAACTTTAAAATACCACATCGTAGATCTCAATGAATAATATATTTCATTTTAAAATCTTTATTTAGTAGATAGTGGAATGCATTGACAACAAAATAACATAATAACAAATTATCAAAATGTAAATCAAAAGTATTATCCCATGGAGGTCTGGATTTGGAATCCTACTCAAAATCAAATGACAGGCTGCGAGTTAAGCCACTTGTAAACCTTTTTTTTCTTATGAATGTTGTCATGATAATTCTAAGTCACCTTTCTGATAAATAAGTTGTAACATTTTTAATCACGATTAATTGCAAAAACGATTAATCGTCTCATTCCTACTCGCCACACATGGGGCCGGGTAATGGAGCAGTGTATGTGGTATCGCTTCGCTGTCCGGATGTGCTAACCTTTAAGCCACCGTGGTCCCTCTAAAAGGAGCAAGTGGCACCCTGGCTGTGTATTAGGCAAGTATTAGTTTTATTATTATGCCAGGAAACATAACATCCTGTTTAGTTTTTACAGTCCTACCAAATGAGTCCCGAACAGGAAGACTGTTTGCAGAATGAACTAAACACCCATGAAGAATACCACCATGCTGCCTGCTCGCCCATGTTGTGTTCCGTGTAGTCTGCGCACCTCGGTAATGAGCTGATTAAGTGGGTGAGTGTGCTTGTTGATATGGGTTCCTGTCAGTGGACCCGGGTGTCTGCACCAAGTTGGCAGGGTGGGACAGTAAGCTTTAATGCTTCTGTTCCAAGCCAGTGGATTAGCACAGCGAGGAAGGTGAGCAGCCTTCATGCCATGCTGCCGTCACTCACTGTTTACATTTTCATTCTCCTTTTAGCCGGAACCGTAACTAACGCTGCCACACGGAGCTCTAACCCTTATCCACACATTGCAGCGATTAACTCAACACTGAATTTAACCCATTTTTTATTCAGTTCAGCAAATGATTTTATTGTCAGTGTTTAAAAAGTGCTTGAAAAAAGTGCTTTTGCTTGAATTCTATTGATTTTTATCCACTGATTTTATTTTTTTTTTTACTTTTAACCCTATTTCTGAAATTGTATTTTATATAGTTGTTTACATTAGTCATTTTGCCCTTTTTGGAGCAATACATTTTGGCATTCATTTGCCTATTTGCATCTCTTTGAATAATTTTCTTTGAAAATAACTCAAAAAATAATCCTAAGTTTCAATTAATGTACTGTTCTAAAAACATTAATTTATTCCATTATCTTCTGTGTAATTCTATTTAGAGACTAGGGTCATAGTAGAGGCTCCCTATGCCCATCCAGAGTAGAAAGTTTTGGGCTCTGGAAAGTTGTAGACTTGTGGTTAAGGACCCAGACTTGTGACTTAAAGGTCCCTGGTTCTATTTTCAGTCTCACCAAGAAGTATGGCTGTAGTGCCCTTGAGCACCTAAACCCAATTGCTAGCAGGACGCTGTATACAAGCCTGCCCACTGCTCCCGGGCATGTCTGCTCACTTCTCTTGTGTTTGTATGGGATAAATGTGTGTGTGTGTGTGTGTGTGTGTGTGTGTGTGTGTGTGTGTGTGTGTGTGTGTGTACACTGCTTAAAAAACTAGGGAACTAAGGGAACACTTAAACAACGCAATGTAACTCCAAGTCAAGCACACTTCTGTGAAATCATCCTGCCCAGTTAGGAAGCAACACTGATTGTGAACCAATGACACGAAGGGGGCCGTAGAAGAGAACATGCACCGCCTCATCAGGAGCATGCCCAGGCGTTGTAGGGGGGTCATACAGGCACGTAGAGGACACACACACTACTGAGCCTCATTTGAACTTGTCTTGAGGAATTTTGAAGTTGGATCAGCCTGTCATTTGATTTTGAGTATGGTTCCAAATCCAGACCTCCATGGGAGAATTCTTTAATTACATTTTGATCGTTTTTATGTTATTTTGTTTTTAACACATTCCACTATCTACTAAATAAAGATTTAAGATGAAATATTTGATTCATTGAGATCTAGGATGTGTTATTTTAGTGTTACCTTTTATTTTTTTAAGCAGTGTATATGTATAAATGTAAAAATGAATGATGTTTTAGTGTCAGTTAAAAATACAACAAATATCACTGCCGTCGTATTTGTAACTGCGTGTGGCTGAATAGTCCCAAATGCCGCCGCATCAAGCACCAGTAATTGATCTAGATCCAGTGTATTTGAACAATCAGTGCTGGGTCACTACAAAGCCCTTAGTGGTGCCTTTGTGCCTTCTACATGCTAGATGCTCCGTGCACAGTAGTGGGCTTCTCCGATTCCAACTGGGAAGTGGGCTGTAATGCAGGTTTAGTCACTATGTGCAGTTGAGTCGTGCGAGGGGCATGCTGCTGGCATGTTGGAGGTGGTCAGGTGAGAAGATGGTTTTCCATCTAGTTCACAGCATTGTTAGCATAGATGCTTCTGCTACTATGTTGGTAATTGTATCCTTTTTGGGAGTTTTGACCTGCCACTTGCCTTGGCTTAGAAGTTCAGGCTGAAAACAGTGAAGCTGCTTTAAGGCAGTGTAGTATGTACACTGTTACTTGTTTTCCCAAATTACCTTAATCTGCATGGTAATTTTTATTGCACTGCTGCCATAAGATTAATTGATTGGGTAATTGCTTGGGTGGTCGAAACACAATTTCTGATTGGTTTTCAACTTTTTGGATCTATCTTTTAACCTTATCTATTTATCCAATGAATCAGGTATTGATTTTATTTTTATTTGGGCAGCACTGGGGATCCCTGATTCAAATCCCAATCTGGGTGGAGTTTCCATGTTCTCCCTGTGTCTGCGTCGGTTTTCTCCGATTTCTCCAACGGTCCAAAAACATTGATTTAAGATGAATCGGCTGCTTTAAATTGTCCCCATATTCTGTGTGTCGCAAATCCGGTAGAGGGTGAGGGTTGTGTCAGGTAGGGCATACTGCGTAAAACACTTGGCCAATGCTAAAGGGTAAAACACAGAAAGAAGATCGGGTATTGATTTATTGAACATGTATTGGCTCGGGATTGATCTGTTTTGTCAAGTAATGCTGAAGAGACAAGATGTTTCAGATTAATCACTGCCATGCGCTCTCACAGATCATCTGTTTATAAGTTGGAGGAGTCTTGTTAGAACTTGCCTCGGTATGGTATTTGCAGTACGGTATTTGCATATTGCAAGAAGATCTCTATTTACACACATTGAATCGGACAGCATGAAATTGAGGGCATCCTGAAAGTCATGGTCCTTCAGCCATGATATACCATCAACTTGTGGTAACACTTTTACTGGGCTTTATTAATCAGCCACGACTCCCTGACATGACACTGTCTTGACACAAGGATGTGGTTTTATTACTGCCAAGTGGATCATGTCCCGTGAATTCATCCTGATTCATTTATAAAGTATCTATTGTTTCAAACGTGATTTACTCGAGTGTAAAATAAATTAAATCGATATTTCTTCAGGGGCTTACCCACGGGTGGTACGTTCACACAGGCCGGTGCCTGCTCCATATTTCAGTATGTTTATACTGTCTGGAGCCTGACAGTGACATCTTAAACCAGGGTCACTGCTTTCATTGCACCATTTTGTGCCGTTTGAATTGCAAAGGTTAATGATATTGCAGTAGTATTTCAGCACGCATGAGTACCCTAATCCTAATCTCATCATGCGGAATGGGACTCGTCTGCCAGATGAGTGGTTATGTTGTAAACAAAGCGAGACCAGATGTGATCTGGTGTTTTGTTGAGTAAATCCAATGTTTCTTGTATATTAAGCTTGAAAATAGTCTGAGCTTGAACTTTGCAAGGTTTCCAACAATTCACTGTGTCAACTTTTGCGTGATGAAAATATTATTCTGTTTGTCCTATATCCTATGTATAATCCTATATACCGCATTACCCTATGTGTGCGACAGATTTGCCTTATACTGTAGAAAAATAGAAGCAGCATGAATGACATCTGAGTTTAATCATTAATTTAGTCTTCATTTGTTTCATTTTCTTTTGGTTTTTGTTAGAGCTCATTCCCTTGACCTCGCTGTTTTTTGCATTGACATTTTTTGTATTACATAATTCTAACATCCTCAGACATTGGACAATTTGATTTGCTTTCCCTGAGGCACTTTAAAGTAGCTAACTATTATATCTGAGGCTGTTCCTCGTGTTGCATCCGTAAGATTTGAAGGTCTTCTTCCACCTTCTGTATGCACACTGCCCACAGGTTCTGTAAGGTTTCCCAAGTGCTACTATTATTGATATGACCCCTTCCTCCCTAAGAGCCAGTTTACTCTCTTTATGCTCACTTATTACATTTAGTCATTTAGCAGACGCTTTTATCCAAAGCAACTTACAAATGAGAGAACAACACAAGTCAGTATTATT
>JAOUQT010093818.1:0-31807 GCA_025769995.1 Xyliphius kryptos | reverse complement strand
ACACACACTAATGCACAGTAAAAGATGGTCATCGTGACAGCTTTCAAGGTCTTCTGTTCTCCCACACCCACACTAAACCTGAAATATAAAGTTGCCCATGAGGATGATGGGATTGCATCAGGAACAGAGCCTGCCTTTCACCGCAGGCTATTATTCAAATGCAAATGATCTAAATCACCTGACCTAACAATGAGAATGTTGATTGTTCCATCAGTGGAAGAAACAAATCTTAATATGATAAAGACTGCAGTCTTGACTAAAGCAGGTTGTTAATATCTCAGACTGTTTTCCTGGAACTATATACAAAGATTCCCGAGTCATAGACTTATTATAAACGCTCCCACATTAAAACAAAAACAAAGGTTTTCTGTGGAAAAGTGGAGTTAATGTATATATTTTTTACAAACTGGAGCTGTTTATTATGGAGAATAAGCTGGGTGTCTGAATAAGAGAGTTCTTAAGCTGCTTTGTGACGACATACTGTTGTAAAAAGCGCTATATAAATAAATAATTACTTACTTAATTACTAGTTCTTTATAATATTGTAGTTCTGTATCGATTCGGCAGGGGGCGACATTTCACCAGCTGTCGTCACAGAATCAGAAGATTGTGGAGAGGCTGAAGGCGCTGGAACAGGAGGTATCAGGAGGAGCCACAGCTGTAGTGGCTCTTATTCTCAACAACAAGCTGTACGTGGCTAATGTGGGTACGTATACACACACAAACACAATTTTAAATGCATGTGGTCACTCAAACAATATATATTTTAAGTTTTTATATCACAGTTGGGTTAAATGTCCCTCCTTGGGTTTGTTGTGTGTTGTGGTGGGTGGTTGGGTCATATCAGGTCACGAGAAGCTGGAGCAAGCGTTTCTTATGTAACTCCCCCCTGAAGAGTATTCAATCTGTGCTCCGGTTTTCCATTTTGGCTGATGTTTTTGTTTTGGACGTTGGTTTATTTTCCTCCTGCCGATATCGCGACGTGAGCAGAGACCTTTTGGCTGTCCTTCTGGGCTGACGTTGAAACCCTCCTCGCGCAGGTCTGTGAAAAGGTCGGCTCATGGGCTCAGCGGTAAATTGCCGTGGCTTTGTTGTTGTCGCAGAGCTCGCTGTGACAGATTTGCTAATCCAGCTGTAGTTCAAATCCCTCGGGAGCTTCCAAACATAGAACTTCAAATCAGGAGTTCGGAGCTGAATACAAAAACTCACCATCCACTTCATTCGGTCCGTCTCCATGTTTCTGCCTCCATTTTACAGATGGCCTACCATCTCAGAACGTCATAATTTCTGACGCGTATTATGATTTAATGTCATATCCTGTGCACCAGGGGTGTAAAAAATTTTTGCAAAGAGGGCCAAATTAAAAAAAGTGAAGATTCCTGGGGGGTTTCTTCTAACCTTTTCCCCTTTTTCTAACCTTTAAGTTACATAAAAATACACACTTATAAAACAATTTTCACTGTGACAATTACTTTCATTTTTCAAATGTAACCAAAAAAAGCCACTCGGGCAGATAATTTTGATATATGTACATTTTTTTTTCCGCATAGATTTAAAAAATAAAAAGTAATCAAAAGCCACTCTTCTGCCTTAATCTAACTATGAGACCCCAATTCTCAAAGGCTTAGAGAGGCACAAAACAGTATTAGAATGTTGGTAAAAGGCGAAATTACATAAAAAATGTTTTATTTATTCTGACGGGTCATAAAAATCACATTATAAGACTGAAGCTGTACACTGAAGTAATCTCGTAGTTCTATCAGCATTTTATCTCATCAACTGATTCCAAAACAAATTACAACTATTGTGCAATGTACAGGGTGGGCCAAAGGTGTGGATATACCCTGATAAAATTGTAGTGGTTGCTGGTATCATCTTACTGTTTTTGGCGTATTATAGCTTTCATTATTTAGGGGTGCCACAATGATCAACTTGCATATCAGACTTGGCCAAGTGTTTTACATTGGATGCTCTTCCTGACACAACCCTCACCCTCTACAGGGTTTGCGACAAATAGACTAAAGGGACAATTTAGAACGGCCCATTCACCATGAATACATGTTTTTGGACTGTGGGGAAAAAAACGGAGAACCCACAGAAAACCTAGGTGCACACTGGGAGAACATGGAGTAAAGACTGTAAAGATAAGAAAAGTTCTGCCAGTCGAATTCGATAGTTTATCGGTGTGGATCTGGGTCCAGACTGCGGTCTGTCTATTAGCGATTTGTGTTGTAAAGATGAGATGTCGGTAGAATGTAAACGTGTACAGTGAGTGTGTAAATACGATCACACCAAAAAAGTATAAAGTGAAACTGAGACCAGAATCAAGCAGGTGCATCTAATAGGGATGAGATGATTAATTGTTGTTGCGATTAATAACTATTGAAAATGTTAAAATTAATTAATTATAGGAGCGCCTTGACATCATCGTAATATCAATGTTACAAGAGGGGCATTGTTTTGAGGAATAGTCCTGACATGAGGCGGCGTGCTTTCCCATGATCTACTCACAATATAGCACACTCTCTCGTACCTTATTGCTTTTCTAAAATGCTTACAACCACTAATATAAAAAAAAAAAAGGTTTGATTCATAAACGTGTTTATTGAAAGCAAAATTGTTAATAATCTGAAGACCAGATTATCTAGTCCTGTTTTTAAAGTGAACGCTGATCACTGAGTAACAGGTTAGCGGTTTCTTTAACAATGAAGAATTGCCATCTGATAGGCAGAGTACAGAACGCAGCTTATTAAAAACATCGGGAAAAATAATGTATTGTATATCACGCATCGATAAAAATGTGAAGCGCTCAGAGGTGTGATTTATTGTCAATAATGACACGGTTGGACAAGTAGCTCAGCCAAACCGATTCAAGGATGGGAACTACCTGTTATTATTACGTCCCTTTTATTATTATTTTTAGATAATAATCATACTGTTAAAATCTGTAATTGTCTCATCTCTAGTATCTAATAACCTGGCCGGTGAGTGTATAACATGCGTAGTACTGATGTTGTGTGTGTGTGTGTGTGTGTGTGTACAGGAGCTAATCGAGCTCTGCTGTGTAAATACACCAGCGACCGACAGAATCAGGTGATGCAGATTGGGCGCGACCACACGACCGACAACGAGGATGAGCTGGCCAGACTGGCCCAGTTGGGTAAGTACTCGGCCACACACGCACACACTCACACTGTTGATTAAAGCCACAGCTGTCCCATTTGCCCCCTGCAGGTGTGGATACGACCCGTCTAAGGCAGACCGGGTTAATCGGTGGTCAGAGCAGTTTGAGGAGAATCGGCGATTACAAGGTTAAATTCAGCTACACAGACTTCGACGTGCTGAGGTGGGTTTACAATACAATTACACATTTGGACATTTTGTCTTTTTTTTCCACTTAGCATAATAGATGGACTTTAGTTTTACCGATAGAGACCGTAGTCCACCTGTTTTTGTTTTTGTTGATCGATTGTAGTAGGTTCTCTTTAGATCAGGACCATCACAGAACAGGTATAATTTGTTTGGTGTAGGTTTATTAAAAAAAGGGTAGTTCCGGTCCTTAAATCCGGTCACTGATTTTTTGGCTCTTTTTTAGCGGCGCTGAGCGATGCCAGGAGACTCACTGAGGAAAAGCATTTCTTTTAACGGATGCATTGATGCATTTTAGGAATCAAAATAGAACATAATTAAAAAGAAAACAAAAAAACTTCAACTTAAAACAATAAAATTATCTACGTCGTCCAATCACAGGAACCCTATATTTAAAGTCGTACTTATAAATCAAAATTAGTTTTTTATTATAGTGTTTGTAACTGTTTAAAAAGGTGAAAGCGGAGTACAGTTACAGCTCTTCTTGTGGTTTATTCAAAATAATGCATATACCTCTTGTGCCTTATTGCTTTCATAAAATGGTTACAAACAAAGGCTTGATTCATAAATGTGTTGACTGAAAGCAAATTCGCTAATAAACTTGCCATCCGTGACATAAATCAGTCCCTTTTTTTAAAATGAACCCTGGCTGCAAGTAAAAGATTTTTCGTTTTCTTTAACAATCAAATACTACCACCTAGTGTCTAAATTACAGAATGCACTTTATGAAAAACTTCTGAATAATGTCACGGCTAGACAAGCGGCCAATCAGATTTAAGGACCAGAACTAGCCGTTTTATAAAAAAGAAATGAGGTTGTGTATTATTGTGTAACTGTACTCCGCTACAACACCTCTTTCCCATGCTTTATTCAAAGTAACACTGCCCTCTTGTGTCTTTTTGCTTTGTTGTCAGTTCCGCGGTGAGACTGATTCGCTGAGAGGGATTTAAGGGCAGCAGTGCTGCTGTAGTTTCATTTGAACACCTCAGTGACAGTGCTGGGATAGGAATAAAGCACCGACCAAGTAGTTTCTGCTCTGTGGTGGTACTATTAGGGTCCTGAGCCATTAGAACAGTTTAAATAGTATGTACTGTGGTCCATAAACGGATGGACTTACGGTCTAGACTTGTACAATAACAAAGTCCATCTTTACAGTAAGTGGAACTGATGACATGGACAATCTGTGCAGCATGAAGGGGGTGTGTCTTTCGCACATCCATGTGAAGTGCTTGTTTTATTTGCAATAAGGGAAGAATCCTGAAGAATTCCACACAGTGGTGTAACGTTTGTCGTTCCTCAGTGACTCCAAAAGTAAACCAGTCGTCGCTGAGCCGGAAATTCATGGCGGTCAGTCATTAGATGGCGTCACGGGTTTCCTCCTGCTAATGTCTGAGGGCCTCATCAAGGCCTTGGAGTCTGCCCACGGGGCCGAACAAGCAAACCAGGTAGCTTCTTACTCTCCCTGTGGCGATACAAACGTGTTTTAGTTTGTAGACTACATTTCCCACTAACCCCGTTTCATTTCAGGAGATGGTTGCCATGGTTGCGGCAGAGCTAGCGCAGCAGGGCAGCGTGGAGGCAGCGGCCCAGTCGGTGGTGGAGCGCGTGAGGCGGCTACATCACGACGCCTACGCCAGCGGAAGACAGCGAGCGGCGCACTGCTCGCGCCACGAGGACATGACCCTGCTCATCCGAACCATCAATTACCCCGTATCGGACGGCTCACTCACTCCGACGCAGGGTAATCTCCTCTCTCTCCGGTTCCGGTGATGTGACTTTCATATTGCTTCATCGCTGCAGACAATCCAATAAACGTTAAGCAGCTCATCTGGTGTTAACAATCATTCTGCAAGTTCTCAAATTTCACTTCCCTGCTGGCTCTGTCTGTCTGTCTGTCTCGGTATTTGCCTCTCCATAACTGTCTGTCTACCTCTGGCTTTCGCTTTGCCCCGCTGTCTGTCTGCCTTTCGCTTTCGCATTGCCCCGCTGTCTGTCTGTCTCTGGCTTTCGCATTGCCCCGCTGTCTCTCTACCTCTGGCTTTCGCATTGCCTCGCTGTCTGTCTGTCTCTGGTTTTCGCATTGCCCCACTGTCTGTCTACCTCTGGCTTTCGCATTGTCCCGCTGTCTGTCTACCTCTGGCTTTCGCATTGCCCCGCTGTCTGTCTGCCTTTGGCTTTCGCATTGCCCCGCTGTCTGTCTGTCTGTCTGTTCTTCGCATTACCCCTCTGTCTCTCTGTAGTTGTCTTTTTCTTACTGTATGTCTCCTTTTATGTCTGTTTGTCTTTCACATTGCCCCTCTGTCTGTCTGACTTGTGTCTCTTGTTCCCAGCGTATGTCATTTGCTGTCTGTCTGCCTCACTCTGTGTTTGACTCTCTCCCTCTCTCGCGCAGGTGGCCGTATCTATCCGGTCTCTGTCCCCTTCTCTAACTGTCAGAGCACCAGTAAGACCAGCGTGACCCTGTCCTTGGTGATGCCCGCGCAGGGGACACTCACCAACGGGACCAACACAGTGTCCACTTTAGAAGGAGGCACCCCCACGCCCGGGTATGGTACAGTCCACCTGGAATTCTCTGAGCTGCTGTGTCGTTAAGGGAGTTGGCTGTTTGAATCCAAAGAAATGTTACAGGAGATGATACTGGACAGCTGCTAGCAGGATTAAAGATTAGAGAGCAGCTGATTTACTCGTTTAATTATCACAGACGTGTTTAGTGCTGCAGTGTGTGCTTGTGAAATTAGTTTGTCATGAATCAGCACCTGCTGAGTGTCACACACTCAACATATTCTACACGAACAGCGCACACACACCACACACAGCATGTACTACACACACCATGCGCACACACTGTACATACTACAAACGCTGCACTCACATTGCGCACACACACAGCTTCAATAATGCAGTGCAGTAATATGAACATGTGTCAAAAGTTGGGACACGCCCCCTTTTCGCTCTACCTAATATCAAAGTTTTAAGTTCCACTTACTGTAGAGTGGTTCTACGTACATAAAGACTTTGTAGTTCTACAATTACAGTCTGTAGTCTTTGTTTGTGCACTAGAGTACATACCGTGTGCACTAGAGTACATACCTCTGTTCTAATGGTCAGGACCCCAATAGAACCAACACAGAGCAAGTGGTTGGTGCATTATTCCTATCCCAGCAGTGTCACTGAGGTGTTTAAATAAAACTACAGCAGCACTGCTGCACTAAAACCCCATTAGCACATCAGTCTCACTGCTGAACTATCAATAAACAATCCACAACCCAAAGATACTCGTTTTGTGATGCTCCTGACCAACAGAGACCAGAGAACCAACAGGGGACTAACAACAAGAACACAGATGGACTACCTTCTGTAACTGTAAAACTACAAAGTCCATCTATATGCTAAGTGAAGGAAACAGATAATGAAGCAAAAAAGAAGGCATGTCTAAACATTTGACAGGTACTGTATATACCAGATACATGTTTATGCACAAGTTTGGCTTCCAAAACAAAAGTACAATCCATTATTGTAGAATTCAGACAGAACTAAAAATAAAAATGAAAACAGGAGAGCCAAGAAATATCCTTTAACTGTAGATTTATTAAAGAATAAACTTTACAGTTCTATGTTATGACTAAAAACACATGATGGCGTCAATCTGTCTCCTGTCACCCGTGCCTGACCTTACACATTCTACATTTGCTCTGTAATGTACACAAGTGAGTCAGATCAAAAGAATAAAAGCTATTAAATGCTGCATGGAGGGAAGATTTAAACTGATTTCCTATGGTGCTGAAATGGAATAAATGTTCAACAAGCTAGTGGTTGTGGTGGGGAGCTGTCCACATACTTTCGGTATCTCACGGCTCCATTTACTCCTCCATACGGCCCATAAGTTTGTATCTGATTGTAGTCAACCTCCAACACAATCTCCTGATTTCAGGGTAACATGGTGCGAGGAGATCAGTAGTATTGTTACATCATCATGACATCACAGTGTGTACATTTCCTTTCTTTACCCTGTATCCGTAGCATACCCGGTAGCTTCAGGTTGAACATGGGCTTTTTTTTTTTAAATGAAACTAAGGGCTGCCTCTAATTTTGAGCTTCACTCATGAAACCATGTTTTTTTGTTGTTTTTTTAATTGCTCATTGTTCAAACCTGCGTCCGAACGTCACGCTCCTGATTGCACCCTGTTTTTTAATGTCTCTTTTCTGTTACATCAAACTTTAATGCAACGTAACTTTTCTACTGTGTAACTTCTCCCTTCATCCTCCTACGTTCATTTCTATTAAATGACTTTGTGAATTGAGAGCTTTTTAAAACTGATCTCTGCCTGCTTTGTACTGATTGTATACAGAGAAATAAATTTGTATTTGTTCTACAAAGCGTTTCTTAGTGCCTCCTTGAGGTCGACTCTAAGTTTGCTTATGCATCGTCCTTTATTTCTTCATTTTAGGTTTGCGTTTGGCGTTTTTGGATTTGTTGGATTTGCAGTGAGAGCCGTTTTTCTGCGAACAGTTGCTGGTGTGTTTGGTGATTTGTTTGCCCGTCTTGAGTTTTAAATCTTTGCCGGATTGTGCAAGTGTTTTGGTCCGAGGAACTAAACCTGGCTGCTCGTTTTCTTCTGCTGTGTTCAGTTCAGCTCCTTGAGACTCATGGCTGGAATCAGCTCCTTGTGTCCCTGCAGGAGAAAATCCTCTGATCTGGCTAGTTGGGTATTCACCTTTTTCAACAGGACAATGTTCCAGCTGTGAAACCTCCTTCTGAAAGCTCTCTCGTTCCTCAGTCATAATGTCCCTCTCCTGTTTCTCTTTGCTTCCTTCTGCTCTGACAGAAGCCTTGTCCTCCTCTTCTCCCGTTTTGCCCACTTTGCCTGTTATCTTCATTCTGCTTTCCTCACCAAGCTGCCACTTCTCCTGACTGCTGGTCCAATAGTTCTTCTTCTCCTGTACATGTTTGACTCTGAGATTCTCAGCCAGTTTCTTTAACTCCTGATTAATGATTGGTTTGAGCTGTGGGTCCAAAGACTCTACCCTGGAAAAGTCTTGCCGCGCCTTTTGCTCGTGGTAGAGGGCGGCATGGGCGCGAGCGCGCTGATAGATGGCTTTCAGATTGTCTTTGAGAAGAACAGAAGATGAAAGTACCAGAGTTATAACTAGCCATTTTAACTCTAAAAGCATTGCATCATTAATGAGCATGATTTATCTGTTCCTCATTGATGCATAAACTGTTTATAACTGAATTATTTAAAGTGTAATACTGAGGATCAAAGGTCCTTTTATGTCTGTAATCTACATCTTAATTATGACTTCATGGATTTTGTACTTTTTAAAAAATCAGTTCTGACAAGTAGGAAATGGTAAGTTTAAAGAGGTTGTCTAGTGTTTTTTTCCCTGCATATACTTTGTTATGTTCTCCCTGGAATGAGTGGGTTCACACTGCAAAAACATGTTAGTAGGTGATTTAAGGAAAATTAATTATTACAGGTGTGAACCTGTTTAGCATTGTGATGGACAGACCACCTGTCCAAAGTATTTCCCCACCAAGTATTTCCTCACGCTCCAAGGCTAAGAATGCCAAAAATAAGCAGAGTGATTTACAGTATAATGTTGCTTTAAAGCTGGATGAAATAGATTGCTGCCATCTACTGGAACCTGTCTGTTAATAAGATATCTTTAATCTAGTGCAGGTGTGCCCAATACATCACATAGGCCGACCCTCTGCAGAGACACTGTTTGGTGCGTACATGGATGAAGCCGAAGGGGAGGAGTCAGATCTCCTGCTACTTTCAGATGTCACATCTGCTTTAGAAGAGCATATTTTAGTCCTGCAAACTCACATTGAAATTAAGTCAAGGGCCTCTGCTGGTCAGTTTTGGAACTGAAGAAAAGTATCCAAACATAAGAAAATCTGATTTTTTGATCAACATATTTATGTGAATCAGCCTTTTTCCCTCATAAAAATTATATATTGAATATTGGTAGATTACGATGACCTGTCCACTGGCAAAAATAGATCTCAGGCCAGAAAAGTTTGGACACACCTGGTCTAGTGTCCGAATAAAGTTGCAGTATACTTTATTTCAGATTTTTTTTACTTGTTTCCCTGACTTTCTGTGATGTGAGAGCTCCTACAGTGTATGCAGTCATGTGAATGAGGGTAAACTCACCTGCATGGTTCTTCAATAATCTGTTATTGAGCCGGATCACCTCCTTATACTCCCCGAGCTCCAAGCTGCATTGGCTCAAATTAAGCGTGAGCGGCACACGGACCTTCTCCAGCGATTCCCAGTCCTCTCCTTTATAGTTCACCTTTTGTACACAGAGGTGGAGATGTTCCATGACAGCAAGATCATTTTTTGGCACAAGATCACGTAGGTGCAGTGGTAAGGGGTTAGACTTACAACAAGAAGCTGTTTGGTCACCAAACAACAAGGGGTGCTGTGTGGTCATCCCTGTGTTCTGACCCCAACCTTGTTTGAATACTTGTAAGTTGCTTTGGATAAAAGCATCTGCTAAATGACCAAATGTGCATGTAGAAAGACAGAGTTTTAGGGTTCAGACCCACAGGGGTGACCACACAGCACACCCAGAGCAATGAGGGTGAATGGTCGTGCTCATGAATTCACATTGGTGGATCTTCTGTGGACCTGGGATTTGAACCCCCAACCTTCAGATTGAGAGCCCAACAGCCTAACCGCTGAATTACCACCCACTACTTCTTCCATCTTTGATGCATTTTGTGTTCCCCCGACAAAATGACATCCATACATGGCAGACCCAAACCCTTATTTCATAGTAGATTTCAAGGCAGGATCACAGACTGTGGGGATTTTGTATGTTCTACTCTTGCTCCAGTTGTCTCCCACAGTCAAAAAACTTGGTAAACAGGTAAAACCAGAAAGCATACAGATGTGGGCCATATATAGCTAAGCTATATGACACTGCATATGAGCCGAAGCTGGTCCTCATAAGAGAACATTAATATGGTCCACATCTGGTAAATACCTGGCAGTGCTACATGGGAATTACTTTTGGCTGATGCATGGCCCTAATCTGACGGTGGGCCACCAAAGTGCCGTTTATCCATGCGGCATATGGGCCAGATGTAGGCAATTGGGATAGGCTCACTACATTTCTGCACTCACCTCGGTTTGGATATGGTCCACATACTCCAGGGCTTTTTTAAACTTGACCATGGCTTCAGCAAAGTGCTGCTCTTTGATGTAGAAACTGCCTTCATCCTGCAGCAGCAGAACAAGGCGCAACATCTGCTGCCGGTCCAAGTCTCTGATGGAATCGGACCGGGAGTGACTGTCGTCTCCGACTCCCTCAGTCTGCCAACACTTCTGCTCCTCCCCGACCTCCTGCCCCAGGCACTCAGACCCCTGATTCTGCTTGCTCTGTTTGTCTGAGACACATTCCTTCTCCTCAAGAATCCTCCAGTAAGTCTCCTTGTCCTCCCAGTACTTTTCCTTCATCCTCTCAGAGAGGAGCCTTAGCTCCTTCTGGACCAGCCGAGCTAGGGTCACATCCAGGTTGGCCACCATCAGGAAGTCGCGTCTGGCCTCCCTCTCACTCCAGACAGCAGTGTACGCTTTGGCTCGTTTGTAGTAGGCTTTCACACAGTCTGAAAAAACGATAAAAATGAATAAATTCATAAATACTACTGGGCGACATGGTGCCTTAGTGGTTAGCACGTTCTGTCTCTCAGCGCTGGAGATTGCAGGTTCAAATCCTGATCTGAGAGAAGTTTTCATGTTTTTTCCGTGTCCGTGTTAATTTCCTCCAGGTTTTTCAGTTTCCTTCAAGGTAAATTGAATGCTCTAAATTGCCCCATATAGTGTGTGTTTGTGTGTGTGTGTGTGGCTGTATGAGTGAGTGTGCCCAGCAATAGATTGGGGCCCTGTCCTGGCTGTATCCACTCAGCGCCAGAAACATTCTCTCCTGGATGGTCATCAGTTCATTAGTAATACAGGATGCTGCAGACAGGATGAGGGTGGAAGAGTTTGTGTGATTAGGACCAGACTAGTTCCTCCATGCCAAACACATCCAATTGTTTGAATGTTGGAGGCATATAGAGCCAGTTCCAATACTTTTGTTTGTAATATCTCCTCTTATTTCATTATCTTTCACTTAATCCTCTCATTGTGGGGTATCTAATGCTCATCCAGGAGACAACATTTTGGGTGCAGGGCAGATACATACTCACTCACAAACATACATTATATAGGCAATTGGAAACATGTTCAAAAACTGTGGGAGGAAACCGGAGACCCCTGAGGAAACCCAGAAAGATACAAGAAGAACATGGAAACTCCACCCAGTTCAGGGTTTGTTCCTGGATCCCCAGAGTTGAGAGACCTAGGTCAGGGGAAGGGAAGGAAAGAGTCGTCTCAGATAATTAGAAAGAAAATTATAGACAAGCAAGGTAAAGGTTATAAGAGCATCTCCTGTGACAAAAGCTGTACAGATTATTCATAAATCCAATATCCATGGGTGCCCAGCAATGCATTAGCGTCCTGTCCTAGGTGTATCTGCCCAGTGCCCAAGATGTTTTTCCCTGGATGGGCACGGGGAACCCCACCGCAACCCTAGAAGAGAAAAGATAATGGATGGATGGAAGATCCATGGGACTGTAGCCAACCTCAATGGACGTGGCTGCAGGAGGAACATTGATGACAAAAGAAACGGAATATACAAATGGTAACAAAAGAGCCCATAAAAAATTCTAAAGAGATTAAAGGTAAACTTCAGGCTTGATGAACATCAGTGTCAGATCGCACTATCTGTTGTCGTTTAAGCCAAAGAGGACTTCTTAGGAGATGACCAAGGAGGAAACCACAGTTGAAAACAAAACATAAAAAAGTCAGACTGGAATTTGCCAAACTACATGTTAATGAGCCACAAAGCTTCTGAGAGATGAGCCAAAAATGGAAATTTTTGTCAAGGCACATCAGCTTTATATGTACAGATGGAAGAAAAGAAGACTATCCCTACTGTAAGATATGGAGGTGGCGCTGTTATGTTCTGGGGCTGCTTTGCTGTTTATGGGTCCTGCAACAGAATAATGACCCAAAACACAGAGCTAAAACCCAAAGAATGGCCAAGAGGAAAACATTGGACTATTCTGAAGTGGCTTTCTATGAGCCCTGACCCAAATCCTATTGAGCATCTTTGAAAGGAGCTGAAACATGGCATCTGGAAAAAAACACCCTTCAAATCTGAGACAACTAGACCAGTTTACTCATGAGGAGTACGAAATACCTGCTCAGTGCTGCAGGAGTCTTACTGACAAGAATTACTAACAATTTTGTCCACGTATGTAACTGCAGTACCTTTATGCTTGTCTATCAGTTCCGAAGTGTGTTCTATGACCTCATAGTACTCCTCCAGCTCCAGCATGCACTGGCAGTAGTTTAGTACCAGTGGGATTATCAGCTTGCTGAGTTTGATGTAGTCCTCATGACCAGGCATCTCCTGCAAAAAACACAGCAGACACAGAACACACTGAATGTCCATGTGAGGGACAAGGACCTGAAAACTGACATGACAGGAAGAATCCAAACCAAGTTCTACTAAGTTTGTGAGGTCAGGATACCTCTTGATGACTGTTGCAGAATTAGCGACTTCATCGCTGTATCTAGCGACTTTTCAGAACCGCTAGTGACTTTTTTGTCAAAAAGTGACTAGCAACAAATTTCTAGAGTTATTAAGACATTTAGAGACCCACGTTCTTCAAATTTGTTCGGTTTGTATTCTATAAGAGTGGGTCACGACTTAGTGACCATGAGAACATGTCCCAGGCCGAGACTAGTTGAAAACCCCTGGTCTAGACAATGCATTAAAGCCATTGGTTGCTGTATTTGGCAAATCTTCTGTCCGTGAGCCCTGTTTCACAACACTCTCAGCGCTCAGAGACCCTCATAGCTCTACGTCTAAACTGCAACTGAACTGCACATTCCCAATGCTGTCACTGACCCCGCCCCCAATAAGGAAGCAAACTGACGGCTTATTTCAAAAGCAAAAAGGCATTTATTTAGAGCTCATTTGTAGATGTTTTTTGCTCACTTTTTTCCATCCCACATTGGACTGTTATGTAAATTCGGCAATGACATTATTTAGAAACTTTCAGGACAGCCAATAGCTACACTTCTTACTAAACAGTTGGCAACAGTGATCCTGATTCCAGGAGCTTGTTACCCTGGACTGAACGGTGCGCAGCAGCAGCACGGCTTCTTTGTATTCCTCAGAGGCCTCGCGGTACCGTTGCTCCCGGACCAAAGAGTTGCCCCGGAGGTGAAGTGAGGGCACGAGCGTCATCTTTTCATCCTTTCCCATGAGCCACGACTCGCGATGGTAGGAATAGGGTTCCCCGACCTGAGTGCAAACACACAGAGAGATAAGACAGGAAATGGAGAGGAGTCAGAAGGTGAGACCGTTCCGCTCGGCTGAGTAACAGAAACAGCTTTTCTCCCCAGTGTTTATCAGACGATTGGCTGAGGTTCTGCTGGAGTTCTGCTGGGATCAGCACTGAGGAAACGGAGCAGCAACAAATCTGCTGTCAGAGGGAGAGGAGGATTTTACTTCTAAGCTTCGAATAAATGAAAGATAGTGTATATACTTATATGAATATATACGTGACTGTGTATATGTTAAGTGTCATTGTATGCATATGTATTTGTATATATTGTATACATATTGTATAGTGTATATTATATAGTCTATAATTATATCCATATCTTACTTATATATATGTATATACAATGTACATAATGTTTTTCAGCTTTAAAAGTTTTTTTTACAGGGTTACTTTGGGTCCGTGGGCCATAATTTCGTTTTTGTAACATGCCACATGTGATAAAAATGACAACAAAGCCTCCTTGACTGTGCATGTATACATTTTGTATATGTAGTAGTGTTGGTGAGTATATGTGAGTGTGTATATGTGTATAAGGGTGTGTGTATATTTGTGTATATGTGTACTTGTCTTACAGAGATCAGCTCCATAATGAAG
Organism: Xyliphius kryptos; assembly: GCA_025769995.1. NCBI lineage: Eukaryota > Metazoa > Chordata > Actinopteri > Siluriformes > Aspredinidae > Xyliphius > Xyliphius kryptos. The sequence goes on along the minus strand of JAOUQT010093818.1, from coordinate 17,430 downwards.
ATCAGAGCTTGCGGTTCTCTCATCATCTCGTCGAGGTCGTGGTACCCGGTGGAGTGATACGTGAACACATTTCCCATCCCACACATGTGTTTCTGACCCTCCAGCGGATCCCGACCCTCCGCCACCAGACGCATCCCCTTAGATACCAAGGGGTACAGACCTGTGTGCTGAGAGCAAACATACACACTTCACTTACAGTTCAGCTGATGTTGCTCAAGCAGTGTGTGTGTGTGTGTGTGTGTGTGTGTGTGTGTGTTATCCAGCGATCAGCGTTCATTATAAAGACCTGATTATTAACAAAAAAAATCTCAACAAATTTGTAAATCGAACCTTACACGCACACGCACACACACACAGTAAATGTAGTGGTTCCACGGTACTTAAGACACCTTCCTCCGCCGTAGTAACTAGTACTTTCGAAACTGGTACAAGCAGATTGTAAATTCCCTCTCAAATTCACCGAAAAATATTTACCGTCAATGAGAAAAAGGTGATAGTTTGGGAGAGAGCAAACACACACCGGGAAAAAATGCCACCCACCTAAAAAAGTCCTCACAAAGATGGTAGTGGTGTGTGTGTGTGTGTTGGTGGGGGGTACAAAAACAAACATCCCAGTATACGCTCTCTGTGATGTCGCAATGCAGTAATGATGACAAGTCTTCGATTTATAGACGATCTGAACCCCAGCACTCACCAAGGCATCACACCAGAACTCTGCCACCTCACCAATCCTCATGGAGGTTAGGAGAACCTCCCAAATCTCCAACTTAAACAGCTTCCCCACAAAAATCTCAGTGGGAGTCTTGTTCCTGCGGCTGTCATCAACCACAGTCCTCTCGAAGTTATCCAGCAGGGTCTGGAAATGGAACACTAACTGTGTGGGGAGACGGAAAGGGAGAGATAAAGTGAAAACGTTAAACTGACATCTATATCTATAAACACCAGCGCCCTCACTAACCCACTTCCTGAGTACCTAAGGGGTTCTCACGTACGTTTGATTGTTCGTTCTCGATCACTGTCAAACGCAACACCTCGGGTGGATTGGGGTCTTTGCGAGTACCTACAATGCTGAAACTTGGCAAGATTACTACCTACCATGTCCTGGGAAAACAAAACTAACTGGTTCTCACATCCTACATCCAATTGGTCATTCGATATCACCATCGAACGCGAGACCCCTCCAATGTCACATCGGGGTCTTTCTGAGTACCTAAAAGCCAAAAATTTGGCACTGTGATTGACTACCATGTCCTTGAAAAAACAAATTACTTCTCACCCTCCTATGTTCAGCGATTCAGTCGATATCGCCATAGAACACAAGACCCAGTGTCAAAACAGGGTCTTCAAGTACCTATAAGGTTGAAACTTGGCACCGTGATTCCCCACCATGTCCTTGGAAAAAGTTCACTCTCGTTCAATTGCTTGTTTGCAATCGCAATCATACGCAACACCTCGGATGGATTGGGGTCTTGGCTCAATCATTCCTTATGTCTTTGGAAATCCTACTGATAAATTCACGTAAGAAAGCAAGCGCGTGGACACAGTGGTCACAACTCACATTATATTTATTTAATAACTTCATTTCAGATTTTTTATCACCCCAAACCTCATTCTATAATAATATGTTCATTTGAAATACAGTATATAAACTAACAGTCATCACTCATTCATCACTTTCATTATCAAGTTCTCCCCCATAGGGTAGCACTGCTATTCTGCTAGTAATGTTTGGATCATTTAGATCTGTCCGGTGTAACCTCCTCAGACTCCAAATGTTCTTACACCCTTGTCCCTCCGCTGAGCTTGTCCTCGATCTCAACTCTCCTAATTTGTCCTCATAGTCAAGTTTTAATCACAGTGCATCTTATCGTGCACCAGGCGTCAGTCGTACCTTCGTGCCACTTGGAAAGTGAGGCAACGGCCCTCGGCCTCCGTGCAGAATCTTCTTCTTCACTCCAGGGTGTTGGAGGAGATAAGTTTCCTCCATCATTGCAAAACTCAGGGTCCGGAACCGATGAGTGCCCGTGCCAGTCCCTGTATGTGTTCCTCGGCAGAGCCAGCGGGAGCAGAAGCAGCTGCTTTCTGACAGATGGCTGGATTAGTAGGTGGAGGTCGGCTGCTTTAATCTGGCGCTGACTAATCCTCCTGAATCCTCATTGTAATCCTTGGGTTCTAAGTAAACAAGTCCGAGGCTCGAGTGCAGGAGGCGATGGTTCTCCTGTAGGGTGGGGTGTATTAGAGATTGATGGAGGGGCGGCGTGGAATGAGCTGGAACTTTAATCTAGGATCAACAAAACACTTGTGGACCCATGTGGGTCAAAAATAAACAATAAAACCAAGTCCTTTAAGAATCCAGCTAATCACTAGGGTGGAAATGAGCAGTTCTGAAGCCGGGCCCATATTTGGGCGCTCACTGCTAAACACTGTGGAGGACAAACTGAGAAAAATTCACTTCCACGACCATCTTAATATGTATAAGAGAAAATCAAATTTAGAATGGCTCACATAGAACCTAACTTCTGAGGTTTTATTAAAAGAGCACCTTTGAAAAGTTGGGGAAGGCCCTTTTACAGAACCCTGACCTTTACCACACTGAGCACCTTCAGCATGACCTGTAATGGAGCTTGAGAACCAGAGTCTGTCACCCAACACCGGTGTCTGACCCCTTACTGAGGTTCTAGATGAATGGGCCGCATCTCTAAAAGCCACTGGTTAACCTTCATACACTGCAGGAGATTTCATAGAGTAAGACAGGTGTACATAACGCAATGTAGCACCGCCTACAGATCACACTAGAAGGAGCACTGTGATGCATGAGGGGTGGAGTTAGTACAGCTACTCATCCAGCACTCAGAGGCGGTGCTTCTACAAGAGATGATTAAATAGAATCACGAAAGACTTTACAGAAAAGCAGAAGTTTATTTCTTCGTCATCACAGTGTTCAAACTCTGCATGCATCTCGTTTGTTTGTTCTAAAAACATCATACACACATCAATCACTACATTTAACGTCAAACGTTCTCCCTACAGAAGCGCCGGCCTCGTAGAGCCGAAGAGCCACAGTGCCCCCTGCTGGTCACTTCTCAATCAGGGAATCCAGTTGCTCCTGCAGGGACGCCAGCTTCAGAAAAGAGAAAGCAGAGGTCACATGATAACACAGTGAAGGTCGGAAAATGAATGAGTGGAAATAAATAAAAAGGAAGTTGAGCGTCCGTGAGAATGAAACATTTGAGTACCGAGCACACTGCTCCGCTCATTGCAGTGGACAACCACCCCCCTCTGAACCTGGACTTTCATATACAAAATACAACATGTACTGAGCAAGCGGGCTGAGTGAGAGGGCGAGCGTTGGTGAGCGGTGTGCAGTGGGAGGGCGAGGGGGCACTGGGAGGGCGAGCCTTGCTGAGTGGTGCGCAGTAGAAGGGCGAGCAGGCAGTGAGGGGGCGAGCGTTGGTGAGTGGTGTGCAGTGGGTGGGTGAGTGGGCAGTGGAAGGGCAAGTGTTGGTAAGTGGTGTGCAGTGGGAGGACGAGCAATGGTAAGAGGGTGAGCGTTATGCAGCAGGAGGGTGAGCGGTGTGCAGTGGAAGGGAGAGATGTCAGTGTAAAGGAGAGTGGGCAGTGGGAGGGCGAGCAGCACTGAGCGGTGTGCAGTGGGAGGGCAAGTGTTGGTGAGTGATGTGCAGGTATACTGGTGCAGTTCGTGTAGGAGGCTAAATGACCAATGACCCTCCCAAATCGAGCCCAAAACTTCACACTGGGTTCTGCAGGATGACTACATGCCGTGTGGTGCAGTTATATCTGACGTAGCGGGTGCGCTTCGTACCTGCTCCATCTCACGCTCCTCCTGATGGATGATGTCATTCAGCAGCGCCTGAAAGCGAGTCTGAAAGCGAAAGAGGGTGAGCGTTAATTAGACCGGGTGCTGCACAGAGGGGAACAGGAGAAGGTTCATACTTTTAATTCATACTTCTCATAAGGTCCTGGATCTGGACTGAAAAAGCAGAGCATGAGCTCACGATGGGTCTCCATGGAGACAGACTATCTTTAATGTCTGAGATCAGCCTTACCTTCAGAGCCTGGTTCTCCACCTTCATAATGAAGTCCTCCTGCTGTTTCCGGCGTGCACGTGTCTCTTGCAGCTTGGCCTTAATGGTGTTGATCTGGACCTGGTACTCCATCACTGCATTCAGATCAGAGGTTACACACAGAACAAAGGAGGAGCCTACACAAGAATGTGTTATGCCATTTAAACTACAGACCAAAAAAAACAGACACCCAACACCTGCAGAGAGGAACGTGAGTGAGGGTGGTGCAGGACCTGTGTACTGAGTGTGACAGAGGTGGGAGGTGCAGTGAAGGATTCAAGACTACTGTTATAACAGATCCTGCACATGGAGGAAAGCAGGTTTTGTTTAATTAAATTACAGTAAAGATAATCCCTCACCAATCTGGTTGTTGCGGTCGCCCTCGTCCCGCCCCCCGTCCGACTCCAGCTTTTCGTTGAGGCGCCCCACCATGTCGTCCTCAGTGTCCACGATATTCAGATCTTCGTCCTCGTGCCGGTCGTCCTCCTCATCCTCACTACTGCTGCTGATGTCATTGAAAAACTCCCGGAGTTCATCACGCGGAGCTGGATGAGGGAACATGACAGGGTTACTGTGTGCAGCTCCAGCCATCGGGTTCTCCGAGCTTGGATGCTGCAACACCTCCACCGCAGCTCATCTGTACCAAACCAGACCAGTGGAGGCAATTAGAGTAGTTACCTGAAGATCCGTGACCTTTGTGTCCAGAGGTTCCAGGGGAAGAGTCCAGATTGGACAACGGCAAATTGTCCGTTTCTTTAAACTCATCCTCAGCGATCACCTCCCATCCTGAGGAGTCACATTAAGGTAAAATCCAAAAGGAAGGCACAACACCAAATTCTGAGACACTACTCGTCTAATTCTGGGTATTGGGTTTAATAAATTAGACGGCAACCCCTCCCCCCCCTTCTACCAGACAAATCCTGTTGTAATAGTTCTAAGCGATCTCAGCCATTCTTTCCCCTACATTCAAAAGCTCCTGAAAATACACCCTTACATCTTTCCCTCACCCGTTTCTCACCTGTCAGTACATTTCTATCCTTGACTACCCTGACACACTGCACATACTTCCCAGCTCTATTTCTGTCTCGCCAACCTTTACAACTCCTGCTCACCTACTGTATTGTCCAACCTCTTAGAGCCCTCATCATAGGCCTTTTGCTGCCTCCCTTTTTGCACTCCTGTCTACTCTTTTTAGTCTAATAAATTTTGCTGCTGCAACCCAGTCATCTGAAAACTCTTTCCTACCACATAAAGCCTCTTAACTCCTCTGAATTCCAGACATTCCTCTCTTCTCAACTTCTACCATTTGGTCTTCTGCACTACCTTTGCCCTCTTCCTCTTACTAACCATCAGATTCATACTGCACACCATCCTATACTGTTTATCATTTTGCTGACACTTTCATCCATAGCAACTTAAGTATCACAACTCTATGGTTAGGGCCAGAACACAGGGTTGTTGCAGAACCCTGGAGCAGTAAGGGTTAAGGATCTTGTTCAAGGACCTGGGATTTGAACACACATTGATAGCCTAGCATGGAACTTTATCTACACAGGATGTAGTCTACCTGCGTGCTCCTGCCCACTCTTGTAGGTCTTGGAAATACTGGTAAACACAGCCATTTCCACCCACTTTGCAAAATTTACCATCATCTGTCCTTCTAGGTTCCGATCCTTAAACCCAAACCTGCCCAAACCACTTCCCCACTTGTTATACCTTCATCAACATGCCTACTGACATCACCTACTGACAAATCACCATCGGCATCTCAGGGAATGCACTCGAGCAATTCATCCATCACCCTCCAGAATCTTTCTTTCTCCTCTAACTCACAGCCAACATAACTCAAGATTACTCCCTTGATTCCTACCATCAGACACATCACCCTATCTGACACTCCTTTCACCTCAATATTCTTACCATTGTCCTCATTCAGGACCACCCTAATTCTATTTCTCTTCCTTTCTACACCATGGTAGAGCAGTTTAAATCCTGCACCAATGCATTGAGCTGTCCACTTTGTTTCCTGCACACACAAAATATCAACCTTTCTCCTCTGCATCAACTGAGACCAAGCTTTCTGACACTGGGCAACACATTTCTCCCTACAATCCCTTGACAGCCTTGAGATTTCAGTGTTCTCTCATTTGCACATTTTTACATAAGCATGCTCTGGTGTGCCCCAGGGCTCAGTGCTAAGTCCCATTCACATTTACTAAACATGGCCTCACTGTATTCTTACACAAAGCAATGCGAATAGCAACAAGCTTCACCATGCGCAGGTCTCTGCCTCACAAACAGAACGGGATACTCGCAAACTAAATTTGGCGATTTGGTTCCAGTAGGTTTGTAAAAAAAAAAACAGCTCATTACTGCAGGCCTTTATCCTTCAAAACACCTGACCTCCACTACTCCTCCAACCTCACTGGGGTGTGCCAGTTCCCTCGAACATCTACCCCGTCAAACACTTGCTAAGGTAGAGGCACTGAAACAAGTGTGGATTTAATCCTGCAGTTAATACTGACTTGTAAGGTGCTTTGGATGGCAACGTCTGCAAAACAAACACACTAACTTAAGTGGTTACTATGGTTACTGTGGCTGTAGCAAAAGTGGAGATGCTCTTTATTCAGCTTGGTAGAGTTTATTCCTGTCTTTGAGCAAACTCACAAAATAAACCCTTAATTGATTTTTAAGCTTTAATTCTGCTGCTTGTTCAACTCTGCCACCTGGTGACGAATCACTACATGGCATCCTTCCCCTGAATGTATGTTCATGATATTATATTACCTTTGATATCTTTGAATTCATGTATCTGATACTTAGTTGATATAACCTGCAAAATAAGCTAGAAACCAAAATATGTCCTGACCGTATGGAAAAGTCCAACTTTTTTGATAATTAATTAAATAAATTGGGAGTAGACTGAAGAACTGGGGTCTAGTTCACAAAAGTAGGTTTTGCAAATTTGCAAAAGCCAAAGAGGAAGGAGCTTGAGGGTCCAAATCGCAAAGTTTTTTGTTTGGAATTTGAAAAAAAATAAAAAATGTATTCTTCGAAAACTTATTCTTCGATGTAGTCCTGCTAACGGACTGCTAAAAGAGGATTGGGGTGTATTTCTTACCTAGTGACCTGTGACGCTGTGGTATGTGGGGTGCTGCGCGATACAGTACCTTGTGTAACACCGCACTCATTAAACTAATTAAAACTGAAGAGAGCGGCGCTGATGAAAAAGGATACGGACACTGACTGCTTCAGCATCTGTACTCAAAAGCCTCTTCACTTCTTTTTCCACATCTGGAGACTCAATGTACTGCAAAAACAAACCAAAAAAAACACACCCAATATAATGAGGTCTCAAGCCTGTTGCTACTCCTGATAAAAGACTGATGTAGTGAATGTAATTTAATGTGCGAATAATATCCGACTCCCGATCCAACTCTATCCTGGCTAAACCCTTGATGGTGTGGACATCATGGTGCAACAAAGAAACATGAATGTCCAGATAAAGCAGCAGTGCAAAGTAAGCAAGGCCAGTGGCAGAAGACGAAAATTCTGTGGGATGTCCTAACAGCCGACGAACAGATGCTACTCAGGAGGCAAGGCTAACCCTAACCCTAGATGGTGTGGGAAAGAATTGAGGAATACGTCAGAGGTTCTGCCGATGCTGTGTGTGGCGATATATAAAGGGACCCCGTAAAAATTTCACATTTGCGTTTCTAAAATGTAAATGTGAACAGAAAATTTAAAAAACATAAAGGTTACTTTTAAAAAAAAAAATCGACACTTTCAAGTAAATTGACAGAAAAGCTCTAGAAATTCCAGGAAGATACTATGTAAGGTCACTAAGGAATCTATAATGTACGGCGCTTGGTGTGTCATTTCTATAGTGCTTCGTGCACGAGTGGCATGGCTGGGTGTTTGGTGAGTAAACTCGATAGCGATTGGAGAGCAGGCGGTGAGAACACATGGTGCTTGGTGTGTGAACTAAATAGAGATTGGCACGCAGGTATTTGTTTATATTGGTGTTGTTTATATTTTCAGTTGTGTGTGTGTGTGTGTGTATATATATAAAAAACACACAATGTACATATAACATGCCACATGTGATGAAAATGACAATAAAACCTCCTTGAAATGTAGTGTGGAGAGTTAATTTGATTGGTACATGGTGTAGCGTGGAGGGAATGATGTATCATGTTCATATGCCAAGCACATATGATGTGTAAATAAAACCTTATTCTGTGTTTGGATGCACAACCTTGACTTAACCCTCATTGGTCCAAGGATGCTGGGATACTTTAGGAGTCTGCAGAATGAACTGCTGTAAAAAAATACCTCACACACCTGAGTGCAATGGACAGAAAGAACCCCGAACACTTGCCTTCTTTTTAGCGGTTTTCCTGAAGCGCCTCTTCCTCGTGTTCTTCAAGGGGTAGGTAACTAAAATAAAGACACTGAGAAGTCAGTTTGTTTTCATTTGAAGTCTTAACAACTCAGTAATTAAATCATAACTAATTAGCTGTGTTTATAAATCACTTAACCAACTCACTGCCATGGTTCCAGACGAACTTCTTGTCTTTGTCCTTGTCCTTCTTTTTTGCTTTGCCATCTGTAGTACCTGTGGGTTCTTCTAGAGGAGGGTAAAGGTCACCATCCAGGGTGCACACCAACATCTAAAGCAGAAGTTCAACAAAAATAAACGCCAAATTTCAACTTTCTATGATAAAAGCCACGGGACAAAAATGTTTGTGCGAGAATAAAAATAAGCCAGCTTAATCGGATCAATCTGTGAGATAAGCGTTATATCGGCACTGATCAGTCCAATGATCTGTCTTTCACCTGCCCCAGCCACGTTCCCTGCATTATTCGTAAGAGCATCTCAACGTTGTCATGACAACATTCGTAGCACACTCATCTGTTTACTTTACCTAAATGTACATTTTTTAACCCTACTTTTTACTATAATTTTGGTTAGAAACAGTATTTTGTGTTCATCTTTAGTAAGTCCTGCACTGTCTTTGTCCGATTAACAAAATGTTATTGCGTGTTTACATTTAAACAAAATTAGAGACAAGAAATCCTGCATTGCTCCTGTATACTTTGGGACAGTTAATTATTAAATAACAATTGCAATGATCATATAATCATGATAAATTCTTAAACAGTAAACGTACTATTAAAATTTGTAATTCTCTCATCCCTAATCCGAGATTTCCTCATATACAGTATATACAATTTAAATACCGCTGTCACTTGGCTGGCCTTTTTTTTTTTTTTTTTAAACTGTGCTTTATTGTGAGCTAGTGGTGTCTATAAATGCTCTAAATTGCACTGTATAGTGTGGCTGTGTAAGTGAGTGTGTGTACAGCGATGGATCTTCCCAGTGCCCTAGATGTTCTCCCCTGGATGGGCATGGGGCACCCCACCGCGACCTTCGTAGAGAAATAAGCAAAAGATAATGGATGGATTTGTTCCATCGTAAAGGGGTACATGAATAAACATACTTGTACCAATCAGTGTCTCTCATCGGTCGGGAAACTTCTCGCAAAATACCATAAAATAATTAATGTGACTGATTTACTACAAAATCAGCTACTTAAACTGTATCATTATGTAAAGTTATTCAATTTACTCATACACACACGTGGACAAAATTGTTGGTGATGAAAGCAAAACCCACAATGGTCACAAACAACTTGAATCTGACAAAAGTAATAATAAAAAGCTATGAAAATGTACAAAACCATGCAGAATTATTTTAAAAATTAAACTCATTAACAGTGAAGTTAGTACTGCACGATGCTTATTATTTTACATATTTGTATACCGTACATACACACGTGTATATAGTACAAATTTTTCTGTTCAGCAATTTGCACTGCTAACCAAATTTAATGTGCGTTTTGCACGGCTGGACAAACTTTACACAAGTCCCCTCCCCCCTCACCTGACAGACATCAGCGGTCTTATAAAAGGTCTTCTTGTCGACAGTCTTCATTGTTTCCAGTATGCAGGGTAAATCCACCAACTTGGCCGCCAAGGGGACACGGTCCACTCGTACGATACCATGACGTCCATCAGCTGGAGGATAAACAAGGTAACGTTTTTTTATTTAAACAAGAAATAAAAATTAATAATATGAAGTATGGGCAATCACTCTAAAGGTTTAAAATCTACTGAGTTGCCTAAATGGACTGCTGAGCAGGACGTGCAACCCAAGGGTATTACTCCATGGCAGCAGGATCATGGCTGACCTTGTGCTCAGACTCCAGTCATTATGGTACCAAGGGCTAAATGACCTTAATAAATGTACTCTAGCTCATAACACACCCTCTTGTGGCTTTGTAAGCTATTACATTAATTGAAAAGACTTGTTAATTTTAGGAGTTTGGGACCAACCATGTAATTGTATGGTGAGCCTGTCCTTTAGGTTCATACTCCCAGACTGCGCGATCCTTCTAACGGTGGAGGCATACTCCTAAAACAAATTAAAGAAAAGAGGTTAGTTAGGACATCCATAATGTTTATATATCAGACAATCATGCAGAGTGCCTCCTATCATGTGGAGCAGTGACTAAACCAGCCCTCTAAATACCATCAAATTAGAATATCATGAAAATGTTGATTTCTTTGAATTTTGATGATTACAACTGACAACTGATAAATTCTGAATCTCAGAAAATTCAGATTTTGTGAAAAGGGTTTACCTGGTACCACTCTCTAATCAACTAAATCTCAAAACTCCTGCAAAGACCTTTAAATGCTTGCTCAGTCAAGTCCTGTAGGCCACGCCATCATGGGAAAGACCGCCCATTCGAAAGTCGTCCAAAAGAGGACCATTGACACCTACCACGAGGAGAGCGAGAAACAAAATGTCATTGCTAAAGAGGCCGGCTGCTAACAAAAACATGGGGGAGATTCACAAAGAGTGGACTGCAGCGAACGTCCGAGCTTCAAGAAGTACCATTATGCACAGACATCTGCAGGACATTGCCTTCAGCTGCACAGTCTGAGCCTCCTGTTCCACTCCTAAACAACAGATTGCCTCAGAAGCCTCTTGCCTGGACTAAAGACAAAAAGGACTGGACTGCTGCAGAGTGCTCCGAAGTTCTGTTCTCTGATGCAAGGACATTTTGTATGTTCTTTTGGAAATCGTGTCCCAAGAATCTGGCGAAAGAGAGAAGAGCACAGAATCCATGCTGCTTGAGGTCCAGTGTAAAGGTTCCACAGTCATGGATTGTTAGGGGTCCCATGCCCTCTGCTGGTGTTGCTCCATTGTGTTTTCTTAGGTCCAAGGTCAGCGCAGCAGTCCACCAGGAATTTTTAGAGCACTTCCTGTTTTTGACTGACTTTATAGTGATGCACATTTAATTTTTCAACAGGACTTGGCACCTGCACACAGAGCCAAAGCCACCAGTACCTGCTTTAAGGACCATGGTGCCCCTGGTCTTAATTGCAGTGACTTTGCCTGACTTGAAGCCCACAGAAAATCTATGAGGTATTGTGAAGAGGATGCTGCAATACGCCAGAGCAACAATTTAGAAGAGCTAAAGACCACCTTCAGAGCAACCCCTGAGCAGTGCCACACACTGACAGACTCACACCGCATCGCCGCAGTAATCCAGGCCAAAGGAGCAGCTACTAAATACTGAGTGCTTAAGCAATATTCTGTTTTTCTGAGATTTTTATTAAATTAAAGTTGAAATCTATCAGTTTATGTGTGCGATGAATAAATATAATATACAAGTTTAACTTTTTAGGTGGAATTACTGAAATAAAGCAACTTTTTCATGAGATTCTTGTTTTATGACCCACACCAGTATAATCCTTAAGCCTTTTATGCAACAGAATTACAGGACGTAAATGGGTGGAGTAACACAAGCAGTCACATGGAGTCAGTCAGTCAGTAAAGACTACACAACACATCTACAGGTGCGGGTGTCGGTGCTGCCGCATTAGCGCTCACCTGAGGGAGCCGCAGGACAAACTGGCTCTCCAGTTCATGGGGGGCATCGTCTTTATTTTTGGAGCTGACTTTTCCAACTGCAAGAGAGAAAGCTGTTTAATGTTACACTAATCCACCGGGAAACATGCATGAGCACTGTGTCTTCGCACATATGACCCCTCAACATAAAGCAGAAAGCAGAGGGCTAACATAACATGGTACAGAAGGAATGTGAGTAAACTAGGATTATACAGGTACTGCTTTGTAAAAAATAAGAACTAAATAACAGGGTGTGATAATTGGCACGTCTGCCTCTCAGAGCTGGGGATCCCTAATCAAATCCCAATCTGGTTGGAGTTTGAATGTTCTTCGCCAGTTTCCTCCCACAGTCCAAAAACATGTATTCAAGGAGAATTGACTTGGCTATAGTGAGAGTGTGTTCTTTAAAAATGTTTCTTAAAAACGCGCAATGAGAATTAGTGCCACAGTGAGGTTGGATCTCTAGGCAATATTCATCACTGGAGTGCAATGAAGAGTCAGAAAGATAGATTGAAGGTAAGAGGAGGAAGACCCAAAGATTGTCCTGTAGGTCAGAGTCAGTACCTTGTACTGAATGCACCAGCTAGAAGAAGCCAATCGTGAGAGGAGGAATGGAGGGACATGAGTTTGCTTGGGCTGGTTGAACACTAGTCAGGGAAAATAAAGGCCTGATTGTGGAAGCTGGGAAACCGGCAAACAAAGCATTACGATAGCCGAGCCGGGATAGGATGAGGGCCTGGTGGAGCAGAGTCACCTGTTCTGTTTAGAAAGCTCTGATCTTTCTGATGTTGTACATGAATAAATCTGCAGTAACGGCCGATTTTATTGACCTGATCTGAGAGTTTCAGATGAGTGTCAATTGTGAAACTATGGTTACGGAGCGAGGCAGTCAGATTTATTGTAAGGATTCTGGAGGAGGTTCTGGGGTGAGTCGGTCAGAGATAGTGTAGCACTAGTTTGGAAGGTCAGGTAATGATGAACTGAGGGTTTAGCTGGAATTAAGGGCTTTAGTTTTTGCAGATTTAATTGCGATGTCGGGTCTTTATCAAAACAGATATGCGGGTGTAACAAGGTTGAAAAAAAAATGCTCGTTTTGTTGTTAAAATTTCACCAAATCCAGATTTTTTCACGGGTGAGGCAGAAGTTAACATATCTGAACTAAACTCCGAGCTTCCACGACGCAACATTTCCACTGAACCCTAAAACACTTTATAAACAGCTTACCTTTCACTTTAGAAGTCATGTTGGCGTCGCTCAGCTTCAGCTGCTGGTCCTCCTGAAATCAGACAGCTTTATTAATATTAATATGTAATTATTATTATTATAAACCATAACAGTTATGTTTTCATTCCGTGTTTACATCGTTAGCCACACAAGCTAACTGCTAATATCGCACATACTGCACCAGTGACGTAGATATTTATAGAGAATTACCTGAAATAAAGCTTTTTATAAATAAATCGATTAACGTAATGACCACAATGCAATCTTTTATCTCTAACTTAACTACAAAATAACTAACAAAGCTAACGCCATTGCTCCGTTGCTTTTCTTCTGTGTGGGGTTTAATCGCAAAAAGGCGCCACACTGCCACCTGCCGTACAGCTCAACGGCCTGTACTCACTCGATGAAACATTTTAATCTCCACAAAATACCAAAAAAACAATAAATATGCTAATTAAACTGATTTGAAGTTGCTTTACGAATTCAGCTGCACAACAAAAGCCGTTTTGTAGCTTCATGTTTCGTTGCCTGCTCCTCAACACCTCCAAAACCTAACCACTTAAACTTGTATGCACTGGTCAGCCAACACTGACTTCTGGAAAAGTCAGTCAGCTGAACTTTTTAGGGAGGCTGGAAGCTCCTACAGTTGTTCTATCAGACTGTGGCTGTCTTTTTCATGCTGTGGTGTGTTGGTGTGAAGGCATGAAAGAGCGAGATGAGAAGCGACATAATAAGCTGGTCAGACGTGCTGGGTCACAGGTGGGTGTGGAAATGGACACTGTGATTGAGGAGGCAGAGAAGAGAACACTCAACAAACTGCTCCCCATCATGGAGAACATTAGTCACCAATCACACACCACCATCATCATAATCATCATCATGGCCCAAAGGAGAAGTTTCAGTGGCAGACACAGAGCGGCACCACAGACAGACTCTGGGGGGCTTCTGTATCCAAAGCAATCAGGTTTTAAACTCTACTGGTGGGGAAGGTAGAAGGTCAAATTAAATAGGGCATTTTTGGCACTATGGTCACTTTAGAGCATTCTCTATGGGACACTTGCTCGCTTTGATTAACTGAACGATCGAACGATCATTCATACATACATACATTCATATATTCATACATACTACTACTTTGCACATTATATTCACACATCCGAACTGTTAAATCACTGCACTGAATGTACTCTTCTTTACTATCTGGCCTATTTTTTAATCTTATTTTAATGCTGCTGTATTTCTTTTTTTTTTTTTGCTGCTAAATTTCCTGCGGGATAAACAAAGTACTCATTTAGCCATCCATCTGTGTTCTTTTTATAAACTGCATTTTCCCCTCTGGGATCAATGACGTAGTCTAATTCTGATTTAAATTTTTAGCCGGCTGTGTCCTAAACGCTTCCATGCTCCCTACAGCGGGGGCCTCTTATGTAAAGGGTGTATAGTGAGGACGTAGTGCACCAGTTACCGTGAAGTCATTTATTATTAACGTCGTCGGAGACGTTCAAACATGACGGAATTTACTTAATTTATTTTAGTATATTGTTAAAAAAATCGACTCTTTTATACTTTATACTCATGTTATATACAGGGTTTAACTTGTTATTGATGTTAGCATACGCTGCTTTGAAAAAGATGAAAACCTCGGTGTTTCATCGATCATAATTTTATGTAAATCTCTTTAAACAAACTCACCATGAGCTCGGCGATAATTTCACGAAACTGCAACACACACAAACCTAACAAAAAACAATCAACTATGATTTCAAATTTTATTCATTAACCCCTCCCTCCCCCCCGTGACATTAAATACTTCATTACCCATAAGCCAATTACCGACGTAACCAATCAGCAGCCATCATTGTAGTCACGTAAACAGTAAGGTCTACAGTATTTGTTCCAATTCTGGCGCTGGTGTCAACCAGCCTCTCCAGTGGCTTGTTCGGAGACTTTTTGAGACTTTTAAAGAGAAGCAGTTCCACCCAACATAACTGTATTTTGCTTAAACAGTTAATAACACATGACAAAATGTATTTATTTAACATATGTAACGAAAACTTATAAAATCCATTTAAGAGTTTATCCACCATCTCTGAACAAAAGTTTTTTTTAAAAAAAAAAAGCTTAATGTACAGGTGTGGGTCATAAAATGGGAATATCATGACATGAAAAAGAATTTCAGTAGTTCCATTTAAAAAGTAAAGCTTGTATATTGTATTTATTAATTACACACAGACTAATTACACACAGCCATTCAAATGTTTATTTCTTTTGGATTTAATGAAAGTCTCAAAAAAAAAATATTGTTAAAGAACAATACAAAAAAAAGGATTTTTTAAAATGTTTGTTTTTTGTGTTTTTAACGCCATGAATAACCTTACGGCCTTAATCATGGCAGAAGGTGGGTTGTTATCTTACTATGAGATTATACTACAAGTGAGCCTTTATTCCGATGTCATACAGGAATGTTAAGAGCTTTGAAATATTTTTTTGGATTTAAAGCTGTTTGTAAGTCTTGGGATATGTTTTGTTTGTTTCTGGTGTCTTTGTATTTGTTGCATTCCAGTATTATGTGTTTTAATGTTATGATCACATTATATGTGTTGCAAGTTGGTGGAGGTTCTCCCTTTAGGAGATGCTGGCGAGTTAATTTCGTGTGACCTATTCGACATCTGGTCCATATTTTTATTACACTACGTCCTTAAAGCAGGTACTGGTAGCTTTGGCACTGTGTGCAGGTGCCAAGTCATGTTGAAAAATTAAATCTGCATCTCCATAAAGTTGGTGAGCAAAAGGAAGCAGGAAGTGCTTTAAAACTTCCTGGTAGATGGACGGCTGCATTGACCTCGGACCTCAGAAAACACAATGGACCAACGCCAGCAGAGGGCATGGCACCCTAAACCATCACTGACTGTGAAAACTTTACACTGGACCTTCAGCAGTAAGGATTCTGTGCTCTCCTCTCTTCTTCCAGGCTCTGGAAGCTTGATTACCAAATAACATGCAAAATGTACTTTCATCAGAGAACTGAACTTTGGAGCGCTCAGCAGCAGTCCAGTACTTTATGTATTTAGTCCATTTACATTTAATCATTTAGCAGATGCTTTTATCCAAAGCGACTAACAAATGAGATAACTATGCAAGTCAGTAGTTTTAGGAAAAAACAGCTGAAATGCTGTACCATCAACCCTCAATACTCAATCTGGCTGTTTTTATATATACCAAGTGTCTGTGGAAGAGGTGTGTTTTGAGAAGTTTCTTGAAGATGCTGAGTGCCTCAGCCTTACGGATGTTGTTGGGAAGGCTGTTCCACCATTTAGCAGTGGCGACATTCATCACTAGAGCGCAGTGAATAAGTTGGAGTGTACATAGTAAAAATGGACTGAAGGTAAGTAGGGGCAGCTCCAGAGACTGTCCTGTAGGCCAGAGTCAGTGCCTTGTACTGAATGCGAGCAGCTAAAGGAAGCCAATGGACTCCAGCTGCAGTCCACTCTTTGTGAATCTTACCACACTTTTGAATAGCCTTTGTTTCACAATCCTCTTCAGGGGGCGCTTATCCTTATTGTTTTTCCTTCCCTTCACCTCTCCTTTAATGTGCTTGGACACAGAACAGCTGCCTCTTTAGCAGTGACCTTTTGTGTCTCGCCCTTCTTGTGTAAAGGTAGCAGTTGTCGTCTTTTGGACAACTATGATGGTGTAGCCTACTGAACTCGGCTAAGCATTTAAAGGCCTTTGCAGGAGTTTTGAATTCATTAGCTGATTAGTGTAGCACCAAGTGAACATTTTTACAACATTCGTATTTTCTTAGGTATGATACTCTAATTTTATGACAATTACATTTACATTTAGTCATTTAGCAGACGCTTTTATCCAAAGCGACTTACAAATGAGATAATACAAGTCAGTATTTTTAGTAAGAACCAGCTACACTGTAGCACGTATCAACCCTCCACATAACGCTATCTGGCGTGTTTTTTTTTTTTAATGTTTTTTTTTAATAGCAACTGTCTGTGGAAGAGATGGGTTTTGAGAAGTCTCTTGAAAATGTTAAGTGAGTCAGCCATACGGATGTTGTTGGGAAGGTCGTTCCACCATTTAGCAGTGGTGAATGAAATGGAGTGAGAATTGGCACCTCGGTGA
>JAOUQT010093720.1:0-19844 GCA_025769995.1 Xyliphius kryptos | reverse complement strand
ATAGCAATCTGACAATTCTATTTCCAGTGGGTATTCATTTATCCCTCACTTGTCTAGCCATCTGCATCTCTATATTTAGATTATTGTACAATAAAAGCCAACTTGTTTCTAATGGGAATGAAGCAGTCTGAATTCCCATGATGCTTAAAATCTCTGCAGTTTTGTGATGGTCCAGTAGGGACTGTGATAGTAAAATGATGAAATGAGCAGATGTGTAATGCATGCAACACTTGGTTAATGTGGTTACTTGTTGCTGTTGTGTTAGTGAACAGAATAGTAAGACTAAAAATGCGTTTGTCACACATAGTTACCCAGGTGCATTATGTTCTTCATATACAGAAACACTCAAAAGTTTGGACAGACTTTTTTTGCTACACTTTCTGTTCATTTTATCATTTCTACTTATTGTAAAGATGGACGTTGTAGTTCTACAATTACAGATTGTAGTACATGTGTTTGTGGACTACGGTACATACTGTGTAAGTCCTCTAAGTTTAGTAATCCATAGTACTATCAGAGAGCAGGTATTATTGGATTTGGTTTGGTTAAATGAAACTACAGCAGCACTGCTGCACTTAAAACCCCCTCAGTGCATCAGTGTCACTGCAGAACTGAAAATGAATTATCCACCACCTAAATCATACCTGTTCTGGGATGGTCCTGACCAATAAAGAACCCACAAGGGACTAATACCATTTACAAAGTCCATCAATATGGTGAAAGTGGAGAAAATCGACAATGGAGCAAGAAGGCGGTGTGTCCTTTTGACTGGTACCAACTTTACTGCCCAGCATTGGTTCAAATCAATAACCTTATCGAAATAGGGTTAAGGGCTCTAAGCATTGCCGTTATTGAGTTTCAACAATCATATGAGTCCTAACCATTTGGGCCTCCATTGTATAGTCCCTGACAAAAGTCTTGTCTCTTATCCAAGTTGAAGGGAGAACAACTAATGACTTGTAGTTAAGCGATTGAAATGGCTTATATGCACGACAAGCCCTCTGGATAATGTTTCATTCATTCATTATCTTCTGCTTATTCCTTTATGAGGGTCATGGGGGGGTCCCCCATGCCCATCCAGGGGAGAACGTCTCGGGCGCTGGGTAGATACACTCAGGACAGGGTGCCAATCCATCGCTGGGTACACATTCACTCACACAGTCACACACACATACACACACTATACAGGACAATTATACAGGACAATAGAGCATTCAATTTACCTTCATGTTTTTGGAATGTGGGAGGAAACCGGAGAACCCGAAGGAAACCCACGCAGACACTGGGAGAACATGTAAACTCATGAAAATCAGAATTAGAAAATTTTATTAATGGAAATGAGGCCACATGGGCTTGAACGTATTTTGGGAAATAAGTGTTTTTGTAATAATTACCAAGTTTCTACTAAATTTGATTCCTGGAAAGGTTAAACCATGTCCTTTCTATGTAGTTGGCATGTTTTCCTTATGTCTTCATAGGTTTCCTCCAGGGGTATCAGTTTCCTCAAGAGAGCTAACAAATGTCCACCTATAATAAGCAGCTTCTGTTAGATAGCAATTTAAGAGTGCAATGAAACCATGCTTTTGTTCCAACTTTTTGAAGTGTATTAAAGACAAAACATATTAATGATATAGTGTTGTGGTGGTACCCGTGGTAATTTGGTTGATTTTCATTAAAAAGATTCCAGATCTGCATATTGTGTTCCCCCTTTGTCTGTATGAATTTAAATCCTATGAGCTGAGAATCTGTTTTACAGTCTAATGTAAATTAGATTAACTAAAGTGCCTCTAGACATATATGCATGGGCTCTGCAATTAACTGGAGACTTGTCCTGTTTTTTTAGATACTCTAAAGGAATTTTTACTTTGGGATTAATAAAGTAATATACGCATTTATTTTTATTTCAATTTTTTAGATAATTGCATAAAACTTGGCCTTGTATTTGATAATGTCGTCGGCATTCTTGAAGTCATCAACTGCAGAGACATTCAACTCCAGGTTAGAAAAAAAATATTGCATGTTTATAATGCAAAACTTTCACTTTTTTGTTTGACTAAAAGCGCACAGAAGTAATGTTATCATCAATCCAGGTGGTTGGAAAGGTGCCGACTATTTCCATCAATAAAACAGAGGGATGTCATGTCTACCTGAGTAAGGAGTCTCTTAACTGTGAGATTGTCAGTGCAAAGAGTTCAGAAATGAACATCCTTGTTCCCCAGGACGACAATGATTATGTGAGTTAGCCTGTTATTATTGTCTTAAAAGTTGCAGATTTATCATAAATACAAATACAATATATTCACATAAAGTACTCCAAGTATAGCCCTGATATGAACATAAATATGTAATTTATACAAAACATACAAACAAAACAAAATATTGTTCAACTTACTGTCTAGTTCCACTAAATGTAAAGATGGCCTTTGTAGTTCTACAGACTGTAGTCCAATTGTTTGTGGAATACAGTACATACTGTGTTAATCCCTTTTACTCTGTTCTCTAATGGTCAGGACCCCAATAGTAACATTATAGAGCAGGTATTATTTGGTTGGTGCATTATTCTCATTCCTGCAGTGTCACTGTGGTGTTTAAATGAAACTAAAGCAGCACTGCAGCACTGAAACTGTCTCACCATATCAGTGTCACTGGCAGAACTGACAAAAACAATAAACTACCCAAATTATACCTGTTCTGTGATGGTCCTGACCCAAAAAAAAAACAGGGAACTGACAAAAAAACAGATCTACTACAGTTTGTAACTGTAAAACTACAAAGTCCATCTATATAATAAATGGAGGAAATAGACCATGGAGCAAGAAGTTATGGTATCCAAACTTTTGACTGATACTGTATATATATGTAGGTTTCAAAACAACAAACCTGTTTCAGTTAAGCTAATGTCAAACTACCTGTTTTTTTTTACCAACAGAGAGAGTTTCCAGTGCCGGAGCAGTTTAAGACCATTTGGAATGGGTCCAAACTGGTTACAGAGCCCACAGAGATTGCTGGCTGAGTGATAACTGTAGTATGTCATTTAAGCTGATAGTCCAATCACCACATTCTCACAAAACAGTCAGCACCAATTGTCCATACACTGAAAGGATCAAAGTTCTAAACTAATTTGTGTCGGTTCTAAACCTATTTGAAAAACATCTTTTGTAATAAAGTTGATCTCTGTCCATTATAACTAGTTAATATGCTCTAAATTCAGTCAAATGTATACACATTTTTAGATTTAACCACATAGTACTGCAAATCTAGTTGAAACAATGAGAGGTAAGATCCAAACAGTCAAAGGCAAAAAAAAGTGGTTGCTGGTTATAAAGAAATTTAATTGTCATTAAAAATGTAATGCCTTACTTTTCCTTCTCAAAATATAGTTATTCAGAGGCTTATTTATCAGTGACAATATAAATTAATGTATCACACCCTTTTTTTTTTTTTTACATTATATTACATTATTTAGCAGACGCTTTTATCCAAAGCGACTTACAAGTATCCTAACTTGATGGTTTGGGTCTGAACACAGCACCCTGGAGCAATGAGGGTTGAGGTTCTTGCTCAAATTGGTAACTTCAAAGGACCTGGGATTTGAACCCCCAACCTTCAGATTCATAGTACAACACCCTAACCACTGAGCTACCACTCCCTTTTTTCTGCATGGTCACTGTCAATTGTTACATTGCATTATGACAGTGCAAGTATTTCCTGCTGGCACCAGCTCTTGTTGTTTTCTTTACATAACCATGTTTTTACTGCATGAATTATACTTTGGTCATGCAAAGCATCTAAAGTGAGCTCAAAGAGATGGACATCTGAGGAAACCGGGTGTAGGCTGTATTGTGAATGAGGTAACACTGTACAGCCCAATTTGGCCGGACAATTTTCTGAAAATTTCATACACGCAGGTGAAACATTACATTTCAAGCATTTAATAGTACACATTGCTACCTTTCTGAAAGGAAAAAAGTGGGGCATTTGAATTTTAACCAACTATTACACATTCATTATCTTCCGCTTATTCCTTTATTAGGTTCGCAGGGGGGTTCCCCATGCCCATCCAGGGGAGAACGTCTCGGGCGCTGGGCGGATACACCAAGGACAGGGCGCCAATCCATCGCTGGGTACACATTCACGCAAACATCCACACTATACAGGGCAATTTAGAGCATTTAATTTACCTTTATGTTTTTGGAATGTGGGAGGAAACCGGAGAACCCGGCAGAAACCCACGCAGACATGGGGAGAACATGTAAACTCCACCCAGATTGGGATTCGAACCAGGAATCCCCAGCGCTGAGAGGCGACTGTGCTAACCTCTAAGCCACCATGGCGCCCACTCTTACACGTGCACAATTATTAAGCCAGTTGTATTTTTGAGAAATAATGGTATTATTAAACAACTATAGTGCAATCCAAAATGTTAATAAACCGTAAACCTGAATATTCAAGAGATAAAAGTAAGGTATTGGATTTCTTAGGAGAACACCGATGTGTGCAGAATTATTATGTAAATAATTGAAAAACACTCATTTTCCCATTTTACTTTTTACATTTTATAGTCATAAGCTATTCATAAAGTGTCCATTTCCTAAGCTGTTGACCATCAACTTTTTGTGCAGCTGCAACCACAGCCTCCAAGACTCTGTTCCCGAAAATCTCCTGTTTAAGAAGGGCCCACAAGTTTTCAATAGGGTTTAGATCAGATGAGGAAGGGACCGTGTAATTATTTTGCATCTTTAAGGCCTTTATTTGATAATCACTCAGTGGAGTACTTGGATGCATGCGATGGAGCATTGACCTGCATAAAAATCATGGACTTCTTGAAAGACGCCGACTTTTTCCTGTAACACTGCTTAAAATATCTGTTTTCTAATAATTAGTTTCTAATTAGTTTAATTATGCACACCATGATATAAGATGTAGATCTCTCTAGGCCACACCCTCTCTCATTACAAAAATACACACCACTGGATATGCTTAAACACAATAGGCATTCAAGTTTATACAACTTGGAATTGGAAAATCTGCTTATAAATGATAAAATGGTCAAAATACTCACTTGCCTAATAATTGTGCACAGGGTGTATAGTCGCACTTGAATATCACACCCCACTTAAATTTGTAGCAGCATGGTGGTGTAGTAAATAGTACATCTGTTTCTAATCACTGGGGACCCAGGTTTGAATCACAAGCTGGGTGGAGTTTCAATGTTTACCCTGTATTTTTGAGTTGCTTTTCTTTTTGTTCAGAATTTCAATTTCAAACCCATTTAAGACAATTTAAACATCAAAACTTCAAAAATAATGGATCATCTGTCTTTTGAATGTGCACAGTAAACTTTATTTCATAGTAGTGCCTGTAAAGGTTTTTTTTTAAAGCAATGCCTTAAAATCCCAGTATTTTATTTACATGGCAGGTCCAGTGTGTTGGGAAATCTTAGTTAACAGTGTTAATAACATTGCATTAAATAACATTTACTGTCACTTTTATTATGAACACATTATTCCATAAGAATGAGAATCAGTGTACAAGTAAATACAGAAAGACTCAAAGACTAGATGTGAAAATGCAATCCCTGGTAAACCAGCAAATAGTGTGCCTTGGTTTTTAAATATATATATTTTATATTTTGTGCTGCTTTTATTTCAAATAATACTTATGAATATAATTTATAAGCATAGATCATTAGGTTTATTTTTATTACACGATCATTCAAAGAATTTTGGTAAACCGTGTAAACTCGTGCCATTTGATTTTTATACCTCATTATTTCTGTTAAGATCTTCACAAACGAACCAGCAACTTCAGCTTTTCAGTTGTGTTTTTTAGAATATAAATATATTTTTTTAATGGGCATAGCTTATAATATTTTGATGATTTTCACCAAACACTGTCATTCAGGCAATAAGATAAACAATAACCGATACCATTGATGCTGGTAGCCGGAACTTCAGCCCCAAGAGACATCTGATACAGAATCCGATCTAATCTGATCTGAGACATACAGGATATTTACTTAATTAGACTCACAATGTGAACAACCCCACCACCACCACCCAGCAGTTTATTCTGGGGAAAGACCCACTTGGCATTAACACGGATTCATAGTTTATCTGCTTTATTGTGTTAATCTGAAGATCATAATACTAACATCATAATATTCATAATAACACTACATCCACATTTTGTGATTTATCAATATAAATGTAGCTATTTTAAAGACTCATTTCAAACTGAGATGGATATGTAAAATGCACAATAGTTTAGTGCCTGTCCCATTTAACTGTAGCACATTACGTACAAATAAGACTAAATGTATTTACAGTATTCAACTGAACAGGACTCAACTGAATAGACTGATGTAGGGAAAAGTGTTTACACACTAGTCATTAAAGTATAAAACACTTTAAAACTGAGTCTGCTTTTTTGTGGCTTTTCACTTTATACATTTCAGCATTCTGTGAAATTTGGTTAGCACCCCACCAAGCAGATGCTATTGGGGTGGTAGGATGTGTAAAAAAGCTGAGTAGATTAACAGTTTTAAATTTCTAGCTGTACTTTCTGCATCTGATCTCTTATATTAGTGCAACTCATTGCTGAAGGTCATCCACCACTTAAATGGTACCCACACTGTTTCATCCAAAATGTACTTGATGGGGTTAAATACCCCAATTGGATCATTTGCATTTTTCCACTCCAAACTCATCCAACCTTGTTGTGTGCACTATGACCTTACCCTAACTGTTCCCATAAAATTAAAAAACATAAAGGTGTTTAAAATGCAAAGCTGTGTGCTTAATTTAATAATTTGTAATGGGAGTGAACGACAAACCTAAATTATATAGTTAACAGATGTGTTAAAATACTCTTGTCCACATTATACAAACCAAAACAATGACTGTTTCTGTCGTTAAGGGCTGTATTAAAAAAATAACAACTTATTTAAGGTTTTCCTTTGAAGCAATAAATTGTGATAGTCTTCATTTTCATTAAAGAATTAACACAATTCATTCTTTTAAATACAAATCAGAATTTTTATTTATTTATTTTTCTTAGAATATTGACTACCCTTATTTATTAAAGTTAATGCTAAAGTTATGAGCAATAATGCATGCATTACATCTGTAAGTCATAAAACCTAACAGCTAATGTTTGATACGACATTGTGCTGTAAACACTTTGACTTGGATTTGTAAATGGCAAAGTGTTCTGAACTTGTGGCAAAGTTCCTTCAAATGAATTATATTATAATAATGATAACTAACCACCTGGATTAATCTGGGTCTGGAAAACTAAGGGTTTTATGTTTGATGACCATGTTACCCTGGGAATCTTGAGTGAACAGCATCTGTGACTCTGTATCAGAGTCCTCCAGATCAGTTTCCATAGTCTGAACAGATGGGCAGTCCCAATAATATTGGCCTTTAGTTGAGTTAGTTTGGTCTTTAAATGGCTGTCTCGACAGATTGCCACGACTGGCGATTACTCGAAAACCCTCTGAATCTTGAGTGAATAACTTGGCCAAAGAGTCTTCCTCATTCTCAGTGCATGGCCTTTTTGACCGCATGGGGCTCAGACAAAACTTTTCTTTTAAATCAGAGTAATGCTTTACTGGACTCTTTCCTAAAGAAAGTTTTTGCTTATGAGGTGAAAGGTCATTCGTTGGAGTAGTGGGTCTGCTGTTTTCCTTATTTATTTTTTTTACAGGTGATGGATGATGCAATTTTTCTGAAGAACCCAACACTTTCTCAGACTGTACAAAATACTTTTCCTTGTGCTGGTTCCCTGTGATCAAATCAGACCGCAAAAATGAAGCAATCTTTTCTGTATCCTGCTTTTTTAAGGGACTTTGATGATGTAAATTCTCTACTGAGGAAAGTGCCAAGAAATTGTCCGTTTTCTCCTTAAAAATGTCTTGATGATTCTTGTAATCTTGCCGATCCTTGGTGAGCAAATATTCAGGGACAGCTTTTACTTTATCAGTTGTACAGCTATGCCATGGTTTCCTATTGCATCCCTCTTTTGTCTTAGTTACACTTTTAGGCTCAGTATCTTTAAAAGGTCTTATTTGTTCCTCTGGCTCATTCTCCACACACTCATGGCCCCAAATCAAATGGAAAAACTGTTGCTCCTTTTTAAAATCATGATTTTTTTCTGAATCCTCTATATTGACACTTAGATCCTTTAACTGAGTTTGAGAGGCATGGCTGCTCAGGTCCTTGTATCCTGAAGGCAAGTCAATCAGCATCTCTCTCTTTCGTTTAGTACGTGCATCTGGTTGGGAAGTAGAACTGCAGCCATCAATATCTATAAGGAAGAAAATGTATTGAATCCATAGAGTTATTTGGCACATGTGATGTTACAGGAAATAAAACCACAAAGCAAGTCTCTTACCTTTGTTTATTTTACTCATTGGTAGGAAGAATGATGAGATTGTGCTTTGTTTCGTGGCAGGCATGTCCATCTTGGTCTGGGTAAAATTAAACGCCACAGCCGTGCTATAACCTCCTGCTCGAGCCAGTGGTTTCAGGAGTTTGTAAACTGGCCGAACTGCTTTCTGATTTGGTAAAGACAGTGGATTATTATTCTATTCTTTGTAAGACAATTGTTAGTCTGGGTAAATAACGGTTTCCCAGAATAAAACGGTAAAGAATTTACAATCGTGGCTAAAAGTGTTAAGTCTGACAAATGTATACTTTTTTACAAAGTATCCTGCTTCAATTTTTATGGTGACAACCTGCAATAACTAAATTATATATATCAATGTCAATTACTGCAAAGTTAAGCCTATAAATACTTTATTATTACACCATTTTGACAGCATTGTAGCCCAGCCACAAAATCTAAGTGATCTTATGAGATTGTAACTATATGATCACAAACAACAAAGAGATGGGTGCCCAGGAAATCCCAAGAAGTGCTATGACCAGATCCTAAAAAAGGTTTTTGTATTAGGCATCTGAATGTAGAGAAGTGAAGGTATTTAAAATAATGATTTATTGCATTTAACAAATAAAAAAAATACCCAACCTTTCATGAAATTATGTCTATAGTATCTGTAATAGAAGGTATATTCAGCCAAATTATATGGATTTATTTCTGACAAAATAATGCAGTACAAGTAATTCTTATTAATTAGAGACAAATTTGAATCTGTGCATTTTAACTGATGTAAATGTTGTGCTTAATAAATTGGTTTGCAGCAGTTCTAAAATGTCTTTCTATGCAGAAAGTAAACAAAACATTAGCATGTAATATATAATTTTGGTAAGCAGAGAGTTTCAGAATGCACAACACATCCAAGAGTTCTGAAAGTAAAGAGCACATCTATGTAATAGTATAGTGGGCAATAAGTGGAACTTAACAGGGTTTTAAACTCAGAATCTCATTATTTTCACTCCTTTCAGGTATAACAAAAATGTATTTGAAAAAGAAAGCTATATAACTTGCATAGAAATTCCAATAAGTTTAAAAAAATGATGTACAAAATAAAGGTTTACAGATAACACACAAACAAGAACTTGTCATTGCAAGCTAAGAAAAAATGCTAAATTTGTAAACAGTGGAAAATATTTTACAATGAAATTAATATTGCGGAGGCAAATTCTGCACAAAAATTTGGATTCCATGTTATTTATTGTCAAGTATTTACACTGTCAAGATGTAATGATGGCAAAAGCATGAACATTGTAGGATTGTTGAGCTGCATAAGCAAGGCCTCTCACAAAGTGCCATCGCTGCTGAGGTTTGATGCAATAAGACAGTAATTTTGCATTTTTTTAAATGATGCTGAGGGTTATGGAACAAAAAAGTCAAGTGGTAGACCCAAAAATATTTCACCAGTGCTGAACCACAGGATCCAATTGCCTGTGCGTCAAGACACAGGACGATCCTCTACCCAAGTAAAGGCCATAAGTTGGGGCTGACTGCAGCCCAATAACCATCAGATGGTTTCTACAAGGGAATGGCTTCAGAAACAAATATATGTCTTCAGAGGCCACGTGTTCAATGCCACAAATATGCCCGTTTGGACTTTGCAAGGGTGCACCAAACATGGGACATCGAAAGATGAAGAGTTGTATTCTCTGATGAGAAAAAAATTAACCAGGTCCTGATGGCTTCCAACATTACTGGCATGACAAGAAGATTCCACCTGAGATTATTTTTTACACGACACAGTGGGGGCACCATCATGACTTGGGGTGCGTTTTTCTTCAATGGCACGTCTGAGCTTTAGGCTTCAACAATGGCTATGTGGAGATGTTGCAGTGGGCATCTCTTATGGCTGGGGGCCCTCGCCCATGTGGTATTGACTGGGTTTTGCAACAGGACAATGCTGCAGTTCACAATGCCCACCTCATAAAGGACTTCTTACAGGAGAATAACCTCATTCTTTGGACCATCCAGCATGTTCCCCTGATCTAAATCTGATTAAGAACATTTGGGGATGATGGGCAAGGCAAGTTTACCAAACTGGACATCAGTTTCAGACAGTGGATGCCCTTTGTGCCATCTTCAACACTTGGAGCAACATTCCCACCCGCCTCCTGAACAATTGTTTGAAGTGATTAACAGGAATGGTGGGGCTACTCATAACTGGGTCCTTTTTTGACACTTTGATTTCTGTTTTGAGGTTTTTTTTTTTTAACTATGGGCTTAATCTTTTGATCAGCTGATGAACAACCAACTGCAGTTAAATTGTTGGTTTCAATAAAATCCCTGCTCAAAAGTTTTTGTCTCCTGCGCTGATTTTGTCCTTTAGCATTGTGAAGCTCTATTTACACCCTTTTTAAGATCCAACAGTGCAAAATGCAAATTCTTGCCGTTTTTTAACTGGTCATGAGATTTGACCAGGAGTGTATGTATATATTTAATGCACTTTGCTCTTCTCCTTCTTTCGGTCTTTTACCCTTTTTTATTCCGCTTCAATAAACTCGCATATTAAGAGTTTGCAAAGTGTTTTACGGACTTTGTGAAATGTACCTGCTGCCTCTTTGCTCTTAATTCCGCAGCGTCCAGCCAAATCCCACATTCTTCAGATGTTGATTTACTCTTCATGTTTTTCATGGCGATGGTGAACTACTTCAGTCGATGAACAAGAGTAACAAACAGACTGGTGCTAAACTCTGAGTACAGTATGAAGTCTATCAGCGCAATCAAAACTTACACTCTAGTTATTTAAATAGTTTATACTTCAAACAACATTTATAAACTGGCGGTCTGAATTCGGTCTCTTCTCTGATGTCTCTTCCCGCCTGCAGTGTTGGGTTGCCAAGTATTTCATAATCAGCATATTTTGTGTGTGTGTGTGTGTGTGTGTGTGTGTGTGTGTGTGTGTGTGTGTGTGTGTGTGTGTGGTAATAAAATGTCTAAAAACTACATAAAACATTTGCCTATATTCTCATCATTATGTATGTAGTTATGCTATCAAGATAGATCATCCATCATCCTTTCATTATCTTCCGCTTATTCCTCTATTCCTCCTCTAGATTTAAACCGGGAATCCCCAGCGCTGAGAGGCAAACATGCTAACCACTAAGCCAATGTGCCACCCCCAGGATAGATCAGTCACAACTAATTTGCACTAATGTCTTTCCATAGCATACAGTATGTCACTTTACTCTTACTCCTTACTCAGGATAATAATAAACATCTTTTTAAGCGTATGACACATTTATGTTCAATGCTTATCCAATGTGTAAAATGTTTACTTCTGCTCAGTGAATCAGTATATTGCAATTAATTGCTATAAAAATTACCATATAAACCCAATTTCCACTGCATTGCAGACTTGCCAGAATCAGTACCTGAATCAAGCTTTTGTATGATCATTAAGAGCAAAGAGAAGTTTATTGCTGTGAAAAAGCACAAGAAAAAGGGCGCACCAAACACGGGACATTGAAAGATGGAAGAGAGTTGTCTTCTCTGATGGGAAAAAAATTAACAGCATTCAACTGCAATAAACTTCTCTTATCACTGTCCATGTTAGCAAACTCAAATTTCACTCTCATATACATCATGAAGTCAAGCTTTCATGTCAAATAAAATTGTGAGTCCATGTGTTTGTTATTTTATTTACAAAGTTACCTTTTTAAACTGGCTTTACATTGTTTAAAGGCTTGGTTAAATTATCTTTAGTAATCAATAAATGCTCATTCTTCATCCATCAATCTGACCACAACTGGGCAGAACACCAGGAGATAAAGAAACACTTCTCTAGACTCTCAGACAACTGGAACATGACTCAGGGTTTTGTGATGGCAGCCCTTACATTAAATCATAGTATGGAAAAAATTGACAGTGACTAAAGCTACAACAATTACTGTTATTCGATGGTTTGCGAGTTTTTAAGTTTAGCAAAAACTTGTTATCCATTACATTTCAAGCACGGTAGTTCGGGGATAATGAGTGCCATGGCAACCAGGAAATAGACTTCTCCCTCGAAACGAGTGGAAGTGACGTAGGAAGTCGGCGACCTCCACGGCAGGGTTGACGTAAACACAGCTCAGAGTGAGTTCACTTTTGCTTTATTTCGCCGTTTTGTAAAAGTAATAAGGTGTTAAATCACATTATCCACATCGTTAACTCATCTACTATATTTATATGAGTCTGTATCTTAGTGCTGATTTGGAACTCCGTGTCGCGGTTGGAGTTTGGTCTGCTGGCTAATTGTGTTGCCATGCTAACATGTTTAATAACGCACAGTCCCCATAATACATCAATTAAATCAAATTTGTCATTCACTTAAATAAGAATAACGTATTAACCCTGTTTTTATATATTTGTTTTTTTTTTCTATCTTCACGCTTTACATTGATACTGTGAACCCCCCTTATATTGTTTCTCAGAAAGCCGCATTACTGTTTAAACTGTCTTCTAATCTGTCAAAATACTGAGCGACTTCGAAAAAACATTTATTTACTGCTTCTACTTCTACAAAACACAGCAATGGATTTAAGAATTTTTCCACTAGCAATATGAGTCATGGATGTCCTGTAACTTATGCACACAGGTTTTGTTTTGATAAAAGGGAAATTATGGTTTTGCTCCACTGATGTCACCTTTATTTCATAGTTACACAAAATAGATGTTTAAGATGTTTAAGAGGTTTTGTCATTTCAACAATATATAGTTAGTGGTAGCTCAGTAGTTAGGGTGTTGGATTATCTATCTGAAGGTTAAATGTTCAAATCCCAGGTCCACAGGATTCTGTATGTAACCCTGTGTTCTGACCCCTATTAAATTGAGATATTTGTATGTTGCTTTGGATAAAAGCCTCTGCCAAATGTAAATGTATATAGTGGTGTATAGTATACTGTGATATATACAGGGCAATATACATTCAAATAACAGGAGGAAACAGTGCAGGTGGCTCACTAGTTGTGTAAATGGCAAGGTGCAAAAATATGTTCCATGGTTATAAATGTAAACAGTGTATTTTCAGCAGCAATTGCCTATAAATGTAAAAATTTACAATGTATTACAGCAGCAATTTGTCCATCTTTATTATTGAGAGTTTGTGTGTGTCATTTTATTATTTTTATTAAATAAACTCCTATTTTGATTACCTGTCCCTAGGCTCTAGTTAAATTCTGATAAACAGTAATACCTTAGACTACAGAAAAGGTGATTGATTATTCATGTCTCAGTGCTGCCCTGGACAGATCACCTGTCTATCGCTTTAGCCAGATGGTTCACATTATGCTAATGGAGGTAGCAATTTGTATCATTCTGTGCACTATACAATCCAGAGAATTATTTTAGTATTTAAACTGTCTGAACATCTGCACTTAAAATCCAATACTCTTGCTCGAGTGCTTGGTGGGACTGGGAATCGATCCTGGGACCTTTTTTAACTACAAGGCAACAACTGCCCTGATTTAAGCATAATGTGTTGCATTTTACATTCCTTGATCTCTCATCACATTTTCATTAAAATCTTTAATGCACAATTTTAAAAAATGCCAGTCAAAAGTAAACATGTATTGTGTTTGTTTAATTTTGTACAGAGCTCCATAAAGACTTGTTACCATGTTTCATGGAATGCCTGCATCAGGAGGGATGGGAGGAGGTAAGAAACGGTTATTTGAAACGATAAAAAGCAATAAATCAAAATACCTTCACAGTTTGTGATGACTGGCTTTCTGATTTATTCTGTTTTACACTTGTCGTCCATTAAGCTCCAGCTAATAAGCCTGAATTATATGAGGTAAAGGACAGTCTTTGTTCAATTTCTTATTTAGTTATTTCTAAAAGTTTATAACATATATGTTTTAATTGCTCCACATGTAGGAAGTGAAGTTGTATAAAAATGCAAGAGAAAGAGAAAAGTAAGTAATGATTGATAATCAATATTTTTTTTTATTTATTTTATGGCTTCTGTCTGTTCTGATATTTAATTTTAACCGTGTTGTGTTTTTAGGTATGATAATATGGCAGAACTGTTTGCAGTGGTAAAAACACTCCAGGCCTTGGAGAAAGCGTATATTAAAGACTGCGTAACACCCAATGAGTATGCACTTTTTTTTTTGTTTTATTACATGTAGCTTATAAGATTAGTTTAAATTCAACTTTATTGTGCAGAGTATAGTTACAGTGCCGATGAACACATATTACATATACAGCTAATAAAGTGCAGGGATAAATATGGTAGAGAATGTCGAAATGTCTAAATCTATATATATAAAGGCAATGCCATTAACATTATATATTTTTAATTTAGATACTAAGTGATATTCTGAATCAGTTTGTCTTCTATAATTATTGACATTAATTAAATCATTTGCTATCATTGCATGTCTTACATTTTATCAGTTTCATTTACTATATAGATGCACTTTGTAGTTGTACAGTTGTTCTGGACTACAGTACAGTAATTTAGTGTTAGCAGTACTAGTAAATATCACATTAGTATGTAATTATTTACCACATGTTTTAATGTCACCCCTGTAGATACACTGGTGCCTGCTCCAGACTGCTGGTCCAGTACAAGGCTGCTTTCAAACAGGTTCAGGGGTCAGATGTCGGCTCTATTGATGACTTTTGCAGGAAATACAGGGTAATACATAATGCCTCACATGATGTTTTTCAATATTATGATCGTAATTAGGAGTAAAATGAGTTGTTCTCTTTGACCAAATTTCTATGAGTATGTTGTCTTTTCTCCACGCTGCAGCTTGATTGTCCACTAGCCATGGAAAGAATTAAAGAGGACCGGCCAATTACAATAAAAGATGACAAGGGCAATTTGAATCGTTGCATTGCAGATATTGTCTCTGTGAGTACCTTAATTTTTTCAAGGCATTGCATTTGCGACCTTATTAAATGTACAAATGTGTCAGCAGTCATTACAAAAAGAGCAGCTCCAACTATTTCATAATGCTAATTTTTATTATTATTATTGTACTCACATTTAATTAATTCTTCACCTTACATTGACATATCTCTAAAATATAACTTTTTGAGATCATGTTATAAAAAACTTAACTTTATTTTTTATGAAGACCTTTATTATGTTTTTTGTGCTTTTTAAATTTTTCTTGTGGGTTTCCAGCTCTTCATCACAGTGATGGACAAACTTAGACTTGAGATTCGAGCCATGGATGAGGTATTTTTTGACTAGTTTACAAACAAGACAACCACATGTAGTAAAGTTAGTGTTAATATTTTTTTTATTTATGTTACACAGATTCAGCCAGACCTCCGAGAGTTGATGGAGTCCATGAACAGGATGAGCAACATGCCACCTGATTCAGAGGCTAAGGAAAAAGTTAATTTATGGTAAGCTTCTGTACTTTATTATGCTTTTACCACAACAAGCACATTTTGGTTATAATTATTGACATACCTTTTAAAAACTGAGAGCAATTATAAATAAGTTATTTGTGACATTCGCCAAGCTGAAATAACAATCTACCTGCCAGTGTTCTACATGTTAAGACGGAGAAAATGCTTTAGGTCTTCAATGTCCAAAGTCCAGTCCACAACTTCAGTCTTATAATGAGTTGTTGTTGGCTCCTCACAATAAATCATTTAAAAAAATGTAATGTATTTTTGCCTCTTACCACATGATGGTAGCAACATTCTAATACTATCTTGTGCTTATTCAGAGGCAGAGTAGTGGCTTTTGATTATTTATGGTTAGCCTGCACAATGCACTGCAAAAAAAACCATGTGAAAAATAAAATAAAAACAAATAAAGAACAAAATTTACATAAATTAAGTAAAATTATCTGCCAATATAGTGAGTAAATTTATCTTGTTGAGATTTCTTAAAATAAGAAAATGTTGCGACAACTACTTTTTTTAGGTTGACAACATGAACGGGCCAGAGTAGCTGCTTAACCATAAATTTGAATTACTTAAATTTGATAGTCTATAGAGTTTGTTCAATGTTATCTGACTCTCCAAATATAAATGAATTGTTTTTAGAGCTTTTCACATCTGAGTGGCTTATATTCAGTTACATTGCCATTCGAAAAATAAAGTTAATTTGGCCAAAAAGTAATTTGCAAAAAGTTATGACACTTCTGCATTAAGTATAAGTCTTACTTGAATGGTTCTAACAAACACCATGTTAATTATTAAGCATATTAGTGTGATTCATTATAATTTGCTTTCACGTGAATGTGAATTACAGGTGCTGTCTTACATGCAGACTTTTGTCTGGTCTTGTAAGGTTTGGGTCACCTCTTGTTCTGGACATTTGTAGAATTCTACTTAAAATGCTTTGTGTGAGAAGTTTGAGGAAGGTCTTTTTCTGTTCTGTGTGAGCATGCACACATATAACAAAAGTATAATAAATAAGTTTCAATAATAAATGATTGGGTCAGTTGGGTGTGGAAGAGCCCTTTATTGTCATTATACCTGGTATAACAAAATTAAGGTGCACTACTTTCAGGATTACAAATAAATTAAAACTTGCATAAAAATTCCAAAAATCATACTAAAAAATTTGAGTATATATATATTTTTAAATAGCAAATAAAGATATAGGTCAATGGCAAAAAACACAAAAACAGTTACAAGTGGACAGAACTTACACATTGCTCCTGTAAACGGAATATTGCACAGTGGAAAATATTACACAAACCCAAGTTATCTTTAAAATTATTTGAAATATGTATAGTGAGCTATATAGTATTTGTGAGGTAAAAGCTGTTTTTAAATCGATTTGTTTTTGTTTTAATAGTTCAGTACTGTCTGCTTGACGGTAACAACTGAAAAAGATTGTGTCGGGTGTGATTTGTCCATAACAATTTTTTGGGAACGGTGTATGTAGATCCTCCAGGGTGGGTAAAGAGCATCCTATGTTCTTCTCTGCAGACATCACAAATCGCTGCCCGGTCTGATTTTACAAATAATCCTCTCACTGTTTTTGTTAGGGATCTCTACATCAGGAAGATCCGCATGTTTGACTTGAGTTTTACACAGAATGCCCTTTTATTAACTCAGGCTTAGGACAGCACTATAATTACATCCATACATACACACTTGATGGCTAGAACAATTTAGTACCTTCAATTTAACTATCAAGGCGGCATGGTGGCTTAGTGGTTCGCACGTTCGCCTCTCAGTGCTGGGGATTCCTGGTTTGAATCCCGATCTGGGTGGAGTTTCCATGTTCTTTCCTTTGTCTGAGTTGCCCCGTATAGTTTGTGTGTGTGGCTATGTGTGTTTGTGTTCCCAGTGATAGATGGGTGCCCTGTCCTGGGTGTGTCTGCCCAGCACCTGAGACGTTCTTCGCTGGATGGGCAAAAGGGTTCACAGACCCATTTCAAAATCTGGAAAATCTTTCCTGAAGAAAGAAACTTTTTAAGTTACAAGACGGGACCAATTTAAAATAGGCTTTTATAACAGTTTCTGTTGGTGTAATATGTCCCTATACTTTTGCCAGTATAGTGTAACAGAGCACTTTCAGTGTTCTGGGTCACAGTTTTTTTTAGTGTTTTTGTGTTTTAATGTAATCTAAATATAAATGTTTAGGTTTTTATTGTTTGAGTTAAATCTAATGTCAAAGATAAAATACCCCTTAAATGATTTCATATTTCTCCTTTATCTGTTCTACACTCAGGCTGAGCACACTCAGCAACATGTCTGCTGCTGATGAGCTGGATGACTCTCAGGTTCGTCAGATGCTGTTTGACATGGAGTCTGCCTACAACGCCTTTAACCGCTTCTTACACTCCTCATAAAAACACTCCTTTGTGGGAAATGGTTTATCTCTTTTCCACACAATTGTTCTTCGTTCTAAGACTCTTCTTTGATGCAGAACTGTATTTCTCAAGAAAACAGACTCATTGGGATTTTGGTGTAGAATATCTGTTCTTTGACTCGACTGTGTGTTTTACAGCTAACCTGGTGGATTTCTGAGTTGTTTTTTCTTTAATCAAATACCTGTTTCAAATTCAGTTGTTGCCTCCTTTAAACATTACCAGGAGCCATGTTGATATTTTTCAGATAGCTGTCTTTGTTCTATCAGAATAAACATACAGGAGATTTTTCTGAAAGTGATTTGAGTTTCAAACCAGTGAACTTTGCAGCTTTACAGTGTAGAGTGATTAAAGTTGTGTAGGTTTCAAATGAAACCATTAATCATTTCTATACCTCTCTTTTTTTTCTTCTCAAATCAAGTACAGATTTTAGTTTGCATTAATGTACAAATGTCTTGCTGACGATGGTAATGTAAATTGTTATTTTTAAACTTGCTTTGTGGCTGACTAACCAACCCGGTCTAGTGATAAAATCATGGTGTGATTGTTTTCCTACACCCTCAAAAAAGAAGGTATATCCTACTTGTTTTTTAGAGGTCTAGTGCTCATCACTGGGGTACAGTGGTGTAAATTGTACCGTCAAAACAGAAATTGACTCATCAATTTTGTAAGCCTTGTATAAACTCTGACCTGCTACTTTAATAAAGGACATATATTTAACGTTTTATTTCATAACTCTATACCTTTAATGTGTTTTCTAGATATTAGATTTGTACATGTCAAGGTTGTCAGAGGTTAACTGGGTGTGAGCTGATATTATAACCACTCATGGATTGCTTAAATGTTAGTAAGCATGTTTTTGACGTCATCAAATAGCATAACACAATGGGTGTTAGATGTACCTTTGGCGCCACCTGCTGTTTTGATGCTCCGATAGGTTGAACGAATCATTTTGTCAGTTGCATTTTAAAACTGAGCTCCAGTCCGCCTCTGTCACTGCCCTCTGCACTTATATCACTTATTAAGGTACAGACATGGGAACGGCTGTACTTGTACACCAATATGACTTATTTAAGTTGCCAAAAGGGTGTATGCATAATGGACAGTTATTTAAATGTATCAAGAAAGGATCAAATTTAGTGCATATAGATTATTGTAATATGTTTAAAACCACCAGATTTCTCAAATAGCCCTGTTAATTTTGTTTGAACATGCAAGCTAGTTAATAACCTAATGTGAACTGATGACACTCAGCTCCATTTGTCCCCTGACGACCCCTCAATCTCTAATCTGATATCAGCCTGCCTCACTGACATATGTTAGGATGAAGGCCGGTCATCTTCAGTTAAATTTGGCAAAGACTGAGCTGCTTATATTGCCAGCTAAACCCACAATTCATCATGACCTGAACCTTCAAATTGAAGGTTCCACAATCTCTCCAACTGACTCGGTCCGTAATCTTGGTTTTTCAATTTACAATCATCTTAAACTTTCAGATCAGGTCATGAAAACTGCCCGTTCCTGCAGATTCATTCTGTATAGCATCAGGAACATCAGACCTTTCCTAACAGAACAGGCTACTCAGCTGCTGGTCCAAGCCCTCATCCTGTCCCGGCTCGACTATTGTAA
>JAOUQT010093622.1:0-19846 GCA_025769995.1 Xyliphius kryptos | reverse complement strand
TTATTACATTTACATTTAGCAGACACTTTAAAGCGACTTACAAATGAGAGAACAATTATGCGGAAGATATATAATAAAATTAACAAATATAAATTGAGGATCATGGCAATTAAAATACTTGCAAAGACCTCATTTTATCCGAAGTGTTGCATTAGATGGTGATAGCAAACATTCAGACATTGGAAAGCGGGAAACTGTTTTTACAAGGACATAATAGGTAATCACTTTGCCAAGTTACAGCCTTGTGGAAACTCGTGGGGACCCTGATGTGACACTGGGGTCTTGTTTTTGATGGTGATATCGAACAAACTATCAAATTTAGGACAGTGAAAAGCAGTTAATTTTTTCAAGGACATGATAGGGAATCATAACACCAAACTTCAGCCAACTAGGGAAGTGAGGGCTTTTGCATTCATAGGTATAGATTATTTACTATTGCCAAATGTACTTTTGCAGACCACTAAAATGACCTTCTGTATTAAGTGAAATAATGAGAAAGCATGATAAAGCTAAATCTATAATTTGATTTTTAACTCCGGAATCAGAAACATACATTAATATACTGTATGACGTGAACAGTCTAATAATTTATATAAAATGTTTTATTTTGATTCATTCCTTTTTAAAAAAAAAAAGAAACAGAACAACAATATCTTAAATCAGGACATGCCTGCAATGTTATTTTTTGTGCAACACTGCCAGCTTTTTTTTTTTTCTTTTTGAGCAAAAGTGCATGGTTTATTTAAAAGCCCCTGGGTTTTCAGTAGCCGTTTGCTCAGATACCAGTTTTAACAAACCCCCTTTTACATCAGTGTCTTTCTATTTTATTATTACTGTTTCAGTTCTTTCATCTTTCATGCTTCTTCCTCTGATACAGCTGCCCTGTCAACCATTATTTGTCATCCAGTACTTTTTGCAACTTGCTTTTTATTATTACTCACTCTTTTGGATTTCTACTTAATTAAGTTGTATACTGCGTAATGACTATAAAGGTATCTTATTTTTCTCCAGTACTTTATGGTCTAGTAAATGTGTACAAAAAGCTAGGGCTGTACATGTAGAGCTGCATCTGACAGCATCACAGACTGTTCTACTTCTGTCATTCCAAAAAGGCTCTTGTTACTCAAACACAGTGAAATCCATTGGGAAGGACCTGTATTATTATTGAGTTGAATTTTCATGTTGTATGTATTTTTTTAAGTTTTATTAAAATGTTTTATTAAAATAAAAGGCAAAGGAAGGCATTTCAGAATGGAAAAGCAATATGGAAATACCAGCTTAAATAAAACAAATTGATAAAAACTCACATTAATGGTACCAGTTACTGACCACCTAACCAACAACACACATATAAATCACATTAGCTTTCTAGTTCATGGTGGCTGCTCCAAAAACAATTTCTACACAGTGGGCAAATACCCACAAGGAGTAAATCAAACCACACCCTGAGCCATAGCGGCATCCCAGCAACCCAGAGACACCCACAGGATGTCAAAAACAAGTGGAATGAAACTCATATGACAATAATAGACTGAGAGAGATGTCTTTGCATTGCAGAAAAAACTGAAGGAACTTCAAAAAGAAGAAGAATTCAACTAATCTTTACCAGATGTCACAATGGACAAAGACACACACACCAACACACACATATCTTACATCTCATTATTGAGAATTTATTAAAAAGAATGGACCAGTATCCTGATGCTGTCAATTCCCCATGACCTTAAACACTTAGTGACCACAATTAGAAGATATCAATAAGTACAAACAGCATGACAAACTTTGAGATAAAGCAGCAACCTAGAGAGAATTAAAAGTAAGAGAAATATGTAAATTTCTAAGCTAATCAAAAGATAAGATAACTAAATAATAGATAATTAAATATTTTTTATATTAGAAAAACTCATACTGTAGTTAATGCCTAGTATAGAAACAGTTCTAATAAAGAACAAGATGAGATATTCAGAATCTCTGTGAATGAGTTTTTCGATGTTAATCAGACACTGCAGAAGACTTTATTA
Source organism: Xyliphius kryptos (assembly GCA_025769995.1). NCBI lineage: Eukaryota > Metazoa > Chordata > Actinopteri > Siluriformes > Aspredinidae > Xyliphius > Xyliphius kryptos. The sequence continues at coordinate 17,825 of JAOUQT010093622.1, read as the reverse complement.
TTGATGAGTTAGTACTTTAAAGCAACTGACAACCACATGAATGATTAAATGATGCTAAAGAGACAGACTGCTAACTACTATTAAATTAGTATCGAGTGAACAGATGCATGTCTTTAAATACAAAAACTGCATATGAGTTTTTACCATAATTAGGTGATAACAAAACAAGATATAAAAATATTGCGCTATGATAAAATATTGAAACTATGATAAAATAACTAAATATACAAATGTAACATTCTGTATATGGTGTATGTTTCATTGTATTGGTGTTGTTCGGTATATATGCAGGTTTTGATTTTAAATACCCAGGCATTTCCTTAATGAATACTATCCTACAGGTTTACCAAGATATTTAAGGATAGACTTTATCCATAAATGTAAAGAGAATCCACTATACTTTCAATGGGTACTTTGGGTAATTATTATTTTTATATAAAATGCTTACTCAAAGTGTTTATCTGTTCATAGAACTTGATCCCACTCACTTGTAGTTCAATGACAAAGCCATACAAATAAGTCACATGATTATCAACATGTGATTACAATATTTTACTGCTGTTCAGAAGTGATTATTGAAGATTTTGCTCCCACTTTTACAATGTTTATTATAATGCTTTAATCCTTTCATACAATGGGGCAAAACAGTATTTAGTCAGACATTGATGCACGATTTCCTACTTCGAAAGAGGAGAGAGGTCTGTAATTTTCATCATGGGTAGGATTTTTGAAGAATTTATTTGTGTATTTGGTCAGCCAAAAACAAGCAAGCTTTCTGGTTCTCACAGACATGTAGCTTTATTAATGGAACCTCTTTGACCTTGTTATCTGTATAAAAGACACCTGTCCACAGATTTAAACAGTCAGATTCCAAACTCAAACGTGACTTAGACCAAAAACTTAACAAGGACACTAGTAAGAAAATTGTAGACCTACACCAGGCTGGAAAGAGTGAATCTACATTAGGCGAGTAGTATGGTGTGAATAAATCAATTCTGGGAGCAATTGTGAGAAAATGGAAGCCAGACATTACCACTGATAATCTCACTCAATCTGGGGCCCCATGCAAGATCTTATCCTTCGGGGTCAAAATGATCATGAGAACGGGAAGCAAAAATCCCATAACTACATGGAGGGACCTGATGAATGACCTGCAGAAAACTGGGAACAAAGTAATAACGGCTACCATCCAGCCCACTACGCTGAGAGGAACTCACATCCTGTAGTGCAGGCATGTCCCCCTGCGTAAGCCAGTACATGACAAGGCCCATCTGAAGTTTGCCAGAGAGCATATGGATGATCCAGATGAGCATTGGGAGAATATAATGATGATCAATTGAAACCACAATTACAGAAAGAAGAATTGGAGAAAGAAGAATGCTGAAAGCATCCTAAGAACACCATACTTACTGTGAAGCATTGGGTGGAAACATTATGCTTTGGGGCAGTTTTTTGCAAAGAGGACCAGACGAATGATCCATGTTAAGGGTAGAATAAACAGGGCCATGTATCGTGACATTTTGAGCCAAAACTTCCTTCGTTCAGTGAGAGCATTAAAGATGGAATGTGGCTGGGTCTTGCAGCATGACGATGATCCCAAACAGACCGCTCAGGAAACAAAGGAGTGGCTCGGTAAAAAGCATTTTAAGGTCCTGGAGTTGTCTAGCCAGTCTTAAGACATCAACACCATAGAAAATTTGTAGACGGTGTTAAAAGTTTACGTTGTCCAGCAACAGCCTAAAAACATTATTGTTCTAGAGGAGAGCTGCATGGAGAAACTGTGTGTTTAATCAATAAAGTGCACAGTAATTGGAATTTTTTAAGGTAAATTAGCAAGTAAGAGGTTGCACTCACATCCTATATTAGTCTGTAACCTCGCAATTAAATGAGCGAATGGATGAATGAGTCGGTGGAAAGAGTAAACCAACTTAGAATGGGATGTCAAAGTTCCTGTAGGTACAGTGCATCTGTGCCAGTATTTTTGTCGATATCCATAACCACATCGCTGTAGTGCTAAGAACGTTCCACCACCTGAACTCCTACTCTTTGATAATTATGTGGTGGTTCTTACCAAAAGGTGTAAACTAAATAAAGTAAAACATAATATTGTAATTGAGGCAAACATTGTTTATTATTAAACAATTCTATTTTAAAAATATATATTTTTAATAATTTAAGTAAAAAAACTTCCACCTGATTCTTTCAGTGTAAGATTAAGCTTTGTCGACATAAGATACAATTTTCATTACACTGTAGATACCAAATGATTTTAGAGTAATATAAGCGAACATGTAAGCCTTGTGCTTTACTCAGGTAACTATTTCTTTATTTTAAATCAAGCATTTCTGTTGAACTCCTGTGGGCCACATTTTGACTAAAAAAAGTCAACATTTTTGCTGCAGAATAGTGTGCTGCAACATGTATCTAAAATTTGTAAATCTGATATAATAATATGAAGTTACCAAATTAATTTGTGGGGGGAAAAATGTCTTTTTAAATTATGTCCATATATATTTAGCATTTGTAAATGTTGTATTTTAATTGAAATGCCTTTTTATACACCATTATGAATAAAAGTGGCATACAACTAAATTTATAGTGGGATTTAAACCTTAAACTAGTGTTCTTTAGCTTTTCCACTGAATAGGTTTAGCCTTGTCATTAGTGCTCAAGTAAAAATTTGTATGGTAATTAGAGCAGTGAATTAAAAAAAAAATGGACTTACCATAAGTCTGAAGATAGAACGTAGATTCATGATAATGTGGTTGATTGCCAAGGGACACTCTGTGTACATTAGACCAGTCCATGCCAAAGTGAGACTGGGTCATTACAACTGAGGCCAGAAACATGAGCTTGCAGCCTGCAACCTAAGAACCACAAAGGGGTGAGGTGGGTGGGAAAGGCAAGAGAGAGAGAGAGAGCCAGAGAGTATGAGGGGCATAGCAATCCAAATAAGTCAAAGAATGTGAGTAGAGTGAAAGGAGAGTGCATGGCGTTACACCTTGTTTCCATAGTTATTAATCCACGTCAGCATAAACTAAACACATCAAACTAAACACATTTTATGGATTTATTATACTTCTTATACACACACACACAACTAAATACATTTTTGCAAATTATTGTTTTAATAAGCGCACTATGGGTAAATGTGCAATAACTGCTGCTGGCAACTTAAAGAGAACGCATACATAGTGACAGAAAAAACAACCAAAAAATACAATAGTTGAAACCCTTTGGTACAGCATGAATCAACAGCTCGTATAGATCTCTGATGTTTAATGTCAACTTTGTTAAAGTTGCTTAAATGTATACATTCTGTAGTTTTAAAAAATGCATATAAAAACACCTGTGTTCTTGTAGAACTCCACATAAGAACAGTTATAGCATCCAATAAACAAGTCAATTCACTATTGCAAGTTTGCAAATTAATGACATTCAATATTATATCATTTCAAGAAATTATTTTTTATCTCATCTTAGAATGTTACGACTGTAACCATGGTTGTCTGAAATCATCAAGTAGAGAGATCCACCTATGGGGAGCGATATCCAGTACCAACTTCATAAAACCATGAATGATCAGTCATTATGACATATAGACTGAGACAGTGTGTTGAACTTCAGCATGCAGAAGTTGTACTTCCTATAGCATTAGTTCAGATCTCTCAAGTCCAAAATCAGACAGAGTAAACCATCCTTTTTTGGTACTATGATGTACTGTGAGTAATGACCCACCTGACCTGGTCTGGCCGAACAAATTGTATCGCCCCTTAGAATAAAATTGATTCAAGCTCTTCTGCTAATAGTGGAGAAGTGGTCTCATCTGTGCAAAAGCTGATTATTCCACTGGAAGGAGAGGGCTTTATAGCAAATTGAAGGCGACAGCCTTGTAGAACCGTGTTCGTGGCCCACTCGGGAGCATGAAAGTCTTTCCTGTTGCCACTGTTGGCGGCAAGGTAATGTGACCATAGCACTTAAGGATGCCGAAGCGTTCTCCATCCCGGTGTTTGGGCACTCTGCGGTCCAGCTCACCCCAAATCATCTCAAGTGGATTTAAGTCCGGTGACTGTGGAGGCCAAGTGTCACCAGCAAAACACCCCCACACCATCACAGCTCCTCCTCCAAGCTTCACAGTGGAAATTATCCGTCCACCCTTTCTGCAGCTCACGAAGACACAGCGGTTGGAACCAAAGATCTCAAATTTCTCCAAAATACAGATTTTCATTGGTTTATGTCTATTCCTTGTGTTTTTTGGCCTAAACAAAACTCCTGCTTGTTGCCTCTCATTAGCAGTGGTTTTCTTGCAGCCCTTTGACCATAAAGGTCTGATTTGCGTAGTCTACTCTTAACAGTTGTTCTAGAGATGCTAAGCTGTTAACTTGCGATGAGGCTGAGGCTCAGGCTCATCTGAGGCTGCTAACTCGGATTAACTTGTCCTGAGAAGCAGAGGTGACTCTTGGTCTTCCTTTCCTGGGTAAGTCCTCGTATGTGCCAGTTTTGCTGTAGCGCTTGATGGTTTTGTGACTCCACTTGGGGACACATTTAAGGTTTTAGCAATTTTAAGGAGTGACAGACCTTCCTCTCCTAAAGTAATGATGGCCACTCGTTTTTCTTTAGTTAGTTGTCGACTGTGTAGTAACCTGACTTCTGCACAGCACAACTGATGGTCCCAACTCCATTAATGAAGTAAGGAATTCCACTAATTAACTCTGATAGGCACACCTGAAAACCGTTTCAGGTGACTACCTCTTGAAGGTCATTGAGAGAATGCCAAGAGTGTGCAAAGCAGTACTCAGAGTATTATGGAAGCCCAGAATTCTGAGATAGTTTTGCTTTTTTTTTCCTTTCTAGTGGTGGAAATGGGCTTCCATTATTTATATATTTATTTTAATTTTGGCAATTACAACTGACAACTAATGAAAAGCCCAAATCTCAGAAAATTAAAATATTACTTAAGACCAATACAAAAAAAATAAAAAAAAATTGAAATGTTGGCCAGCTGAAAAGAATGAACATGTACAGCTCTCAATATTTAGTTGGGACTCATTTGGCCTGGTTTACTGCAGCAAGTCAGTGTGGCATGCAGTCAATCAGTCTGTGGCACTGCAGGAGTTATGAAAGCCCGGGTTGCACTGACCGTGGCCTTCAGCTTTTCTGAATTGTTGGGTATGGTGTCAATTGATGGCCAATTAAGAACACGGATACCATGGTCATGGACAGAAGCAGGAAGCATGAAGTGTTCTAAAACTTTTTGGTAGAGTTGCATCGACCTTGGACCTCAGAAAACACAATGGACCAATACCAGCAGATTACATGGCAGCCCAAACCATTACTGACTATGGAAACTTTACACTGGCTCAGAAGCAATGGACTTTCTTCAGAAAACATTTCTTTGGACCACTCAGCAACAGCCTTTTATTTGACTTTTGTTTATGGAAGCTTGACACTAGGAATGCAACAGCTGAAACCCATGTCTTGCACACATCTGTGTTTGGTGGTTCTTGAAGCACTGACTCAAGTTCAAGTAGTTTATTTATATAGCGCTTTTAACAACAGGGTGTTGTCACGAAACAGCTTTACAGAGTTCTAAACCTAAACCCCCAAAGAGCAAGCTGGAGTCACAGTTGCAAGAAAAAAAACTCTCTTGTTGAGACTCGAGCTGCAGTCCACTCTTTGTGAATTTCCCCAACATTTTTGAATGGGTTATGTATCACAATCCTCTCTAGGGTGCAGTTATACCTATTGCTTTTACACATTTTCAACAACATATTTTCCTTTCCTTCTGCTCTCTATTAATATGCTTGGACACAGAGTTCTGTGAAAAGCCAGTCTCTTTAGCAATGACCTTTTGTGTCTTGCCCTCTTTGTGCAAGATGTCTATGATAGGCTTTTGGACAACTGTCCAGTAAGCGGTCTTCACCATGATTGTGTAGCCTACAGAACTGACATTATAAGACTAGACTAAGAAACCATTTAAAAGACATGGCATGTGTTTTAAGTTAAGTTGATTTGATTGTGGCACCAGGTGTCTTTGATATTGAACATTTTCACAATATTAAAATTTTCTGAGATTTTGGGATTTTCTTTAATTGTCAGTTATAATCAGTAAAAGAAATAAACATTTGAAATATATCAGTTTGTCTTTAATAAATGGTCTTCACAGTTACCAAATTCTTACAGCAGGTTGTTAAAAGCAGGGATGATATAACAAAACGGTAAACATGTCATTTTACTGCTTATGAAACATTTTTGCAATTTAATTAAAATTATCTTAAAAAAATAAATAAAAATCACCATATTACATCGTGTATTTGTACTATTTTTAAATGGAAATATAAACAATCTTGTTTTGTCATTTTATAACATGTAGTTTAAACTAATGTCTCATTTAGCAAATTAAAAGACCCATCCATCCATTATCTTCTGCTTATTCCTCTACTAGGGTCGCTGTGGGGTTCGCCATGCCCATCCAGGGGAGAGCGTCTCTGGTGCTGGGCAGATACACCCAGGACAGGGCCCCAATCCATTGCTGGCCACACATTCACTCAATCACACATCCACACACTATACGGGGCAATTTAGAGAATTCAATTTACATGTAATCCATGTTTTTGGACTGTGGGAGGAAACCGGAAAACTTGGAGAAAACCCACACGGGTGCAGGACGAACATGGAAACTCCGCCCAGATTGGGATTCGAACCGGGAATCCCCAGCTCTGAAAGGCGAACGTGCCACCCAGATTGAAAGAAGTGTAACAAAACAAAACAATATTTAGAACTCTTATTTTTTTACCAATTCTATAATTATGCTTGGCTACATAAAGAAACTTGGGTGGCAAGTTGGCTAAGTGGTTAGCAGGTTCGCCTCTCAGCGTTGAAGGCAAATAAATTTGTGTTTTCTGCTGTTACAGGCAAATTCAGTTGACAAAGTCATTGATAATTAGCCGATTAAACTGTATTGCCTTCATCCTGGAGTAAATTCAGGATTTATGAGTATTTCCATTGTTTTCATTATTGTGGAGCAACATGGTCTAGACAAAAGTCGGCATGATGTGTATTTATAATATATAATTATGTATATAATATCTAATCCATCCTTGCGTAGATGAGTGAAAACTGTGAGCTTTAATGGCAGATATTTGGGTGGTGATGATTGTGTTTGTGTTGTTTTTGACACACTGACCTAGAAATGACCTGGATTAATTCAGCGAGAGTGGAACAGCAGATGTCACATGTACACTCTCCATGTATGCATTGGTGTATTAGTAAGGATTAAATATTCTCCAACAGTTTATAACAGTGGAATGGTACCCAGTTCCCTAGATAATTGAGCATTACAAATTATTTAAGCTGCTTTATGAATAGATGTTAAATGTATAAAATATTTACTTGAGCCACCATATTCAGTCTCAAAGGTCACACTGTTTGTTGGTCACACCATTAGATCACAGCACTCGTGGTAAACTCAACACCACAGCAGGACAAAATAACAGCTCTCCACAGGCACATAAGACCTCAGCCTTCCAATCCCCCCTTCTAAAGCCACTCACAGACAGACATTTCAGTGCCCTTGTGGCTCATGTGCTGCTGCTAAAGCACTCACTTCCTTTCAAGTCTTCACTTCTCTTTGTGCACGCACACACAGACAATTAACACAGACAAGGCACAAGTGAGATTTATTACTTCACCCGTTTCCCTGACTTCGACTTCTATTAACAAATCAGTATTTGATTTGGTCTTCCCTCCTGCAATGCTATTTTAATATAGATTTAGTTTTAAACTAAACAGTGGTGTGCCGTGCATTTTATACAAAGGCCATCAGAAATGATTTGTCTGAATGAATTCATCTGTTAATAGCTATTTTATGACTGTAAAAAAAAAGCTGCTGCATCAAAGAATGATAAGTCATTGTGACGATAGTGGTCAGGAGAGGAAGGGGACGTGCGGCACGGGTTGTGGAAAAGACATCTGCAGAAACGAGAGCAACAGACAGATACCATCAGCTAACAACTGTGTTTTAATCAATTTAAAATAATGTCTAAATAAAGCCTTTACATATGAGCCTGGAATCCTGTCTCCTGTCTAGCATAGGCCTTCTACACAGCGCAGATTTAGAGAACTCAAAAATCTGACTGATTAAAGCAACACTCGGGATGGGGAGCCAGTCTATCACTGGGCGCACACTCACTCACAAACATACACACACACAGACAACATGAAGCAATTTACAGCATTATATTACAGCGACCTTAAATCCATGTTTTTTGTACTGTGGGGGAAACTGGAGAACCCAGATAGGGGGAACCTGGAAATTCCACCCAGATTGGGATTCGAATTCGAGAGGCGAACGTGCTAACGTATTCAGTATTCATGAACAAAATATGATTAACATCAGTCTGTGGTTAAGATATTTTTAGAACAGACATACTATTATTACCACACACAAGAAATCAAATAAAAAAAATTCCAATGATCTTGGCATCCTTGCTTTAACAGCTAACAGCTGACAAATTGTAATCAAGACTTTAGCCAGCAGTAGAGGGCAAGAGGTCTTGAATCATTGTGAGTGTTGTTAGGCATGATGAGAAGCTGAGTACAGGTACAACTCTTTACCGTGATTTAATCGCAGTAATACACAACCTTGAGTGCCTTATTGCTTTTCAAAAAGTGAGTTTTGATTAATAAATGTGATTAAAACAAAAACGTTAAGAAACTGATTTTTCGCAATGTAATCTAGTCTGAATTTGAATGTGAATGCTGATTGCTGAGTAACAGGATATTTGCTAAGTGTTCATCAAGAATCAGCTCACTATTTTAATAATTATTGCAATAACCATGTTAATCATCTTCGAAGTAAATCATTAGCAAAAGCATGAAAATCTGAGGGATATAAAACATTTTAAACAACCCTTTTATTCGTGCACTGGTATTTCCTTTATTAGACTGTATACATTTTTAATGCCATGTTGTTTGATGTTAATGGTTTATATTTTGTAATTGAGGTAATATATTTATTTACAGTATATCAAACTAATACTGTATTTTACATTATTTTGCATGGTTTAGAAAGCAACACAAAGCACTTAAGGCGTATTAACACAATTCTGAATCAGCCATGACTCACTGAACCAAAAGCGACAGATGGAGGTGTGATTGATTCCTGTGGCATTAAAACCTGGGGCAAAGCAGATTTTGAGTGCAGATTTTATTTGGGAACTTAAGCACAATGACATGATCTAATTTAGCCCTACAAGACAAGGTGTACTTTATAGATGCACAAATTGTATTTAAGCCTTCAGCTGTGAAACATTATTTACACCCTTTTTTATACTTAATTTCACTATAGAATTATATGCATTTGGTGTGTCCATATAAATTAATTTATCTTTTAGATGTTTATCCATTAAAATATTGTTAGGGAATCAAACCCAGAAACTTCTTGCTTTGAGGCTGCAGTGTCACATGGCTTAATCATGCCATGTGCAATCATTGAGAGATAAAAATTAACTTATTTTAGTGGGAAATTAAATTTATTTAATTTAATTAAATTGATCATAATAGGAATTTTAATCCTAATTTGGCCAATTATTCTTAGTTAAATTAAAAGTTATTACTTTTATGAAAACTGTCATAAATAGATGGTTTATAGTGGGGCTGATAAAAGGACAAATAAATAGGCTTATGGCACTATGGTCACTTTGGATTGTTCTCTATGGGACTCTTTACTCACTATGCTTTTTAACACTGCTGACACTTTACATACATATACACAGGACTACTTTGCACCATACACATTATTCATTCATTCTAATTGTTAAATCACTAAACTGTCTATCTGTACTATTTTGTTGTTTTTGTATTACTACTGTGGGTTTTTTTGTTGGTTTTTTTTCTGTGACTGAACGCTAAATTTCCTCCGGGAAATAAAGTCATTTAGTCTGTCGGTCTGTCTCACTGTATGTAGCTTGGTATGTTCTGTCAATGTATATCAAACATTTCAAATTTCTTATTCCAAGTTAATACATAAATTTTATATGTAAGTATTTCAATATATCGCTAAATCATTCACAGGGCCGCATGTTTGTGGTTTGCATGTTTGTGTCCCATGTTTTCCCTTTTTTACATGAGTTTTCTCCAGGTTCCCCGGTTTACTCCTACATTCCAAAAACATGGATTCAAGGTTAATTTGCTGCTCTAAATTGCCTCTAAAGTAAATTTAGAGTTATTATTGGTGGTCTTAAGTCACTAAATAAAGTAATCCCCTAATTTGCATAATAGTCCATTTGCATGTATTTGAAGCTGTAGAGGGCAGCACGGTGGCTTAGCGGCACATTCGCCTCTCTTGGGATTCCTGTTTCGAATCCCAATTTGGGATTGAGTTTGATTTTCATGTTCATTTTGAACTCTGGTATGTTACCCATAATGTGTGCATTGCAATATTTTGAGCAAAGGTTTCACTGTCCCAACTCCTGTACATGGGTGTTTTTGTTAATACACTTTAGTATTCAAACTGAATTATCTATAGATATAGATGGGTGGCGTCTTCATGATTTTATTAGTTTGGAAGGATTGCGGGTTACTATTAACCCTCACCCGTGTCTGCGTGGGTTTCCTTCGGGTTGCCCGTTTTTCTCCCATAGTCCCAAACACATGGATTTAAAATAAATTATTAGCTGCTCTAAATTGCCCCTATATACTGTGTATGTAATTGAGTGTGTGCCCAGCGACAGATTAGGCATACACTAAAACAAATTTAAAGAACAAGGATCCACTGCAGTTGTATCCAATAAATTGCTGTGGATGTTGCATATCATATTAAAAGTATTAACTTGAAAGGATTGCAGGCTACGATTAGCGAGTGTTATATAGATTGTATTTATAAACCGTATTTAAACTCTGGTCTGCGTGGGTTTCCTTGGGGTTTCCTCCCACACTTCCAAAACAAGTTCAATTGAACACTTTAAACTGTCCTATATAGTGGGTCTGTGTGACTATGTGTGTGCCCAGCGATAGCTCAGCGCCCTGTCCTTGGTGTATCTGTCCAGTACCCCGAAACGTTCTACCCTGGATGGTCATGTGGAACTCCGAGACCCTGATAGAGACTTAAGGGGAAGAAAATGAATGAATTTTATTTTTGAAACAGTGTATCAGTGTCATTTTGCACTGATCTGGCATTAGTTTGGTACAACGTGAAGTAATGTATGAGTAGTTAAGGTTCGTGTGCCATATACGTAGCTTGGCTTTCCATATTTTTATGGGTCGTACCGTTTGTGTAGTGAAGCATCATATATTGTCAAGTAACTAATAGCTTAATTCCCAACATTTTTCAAGTAGCTTGCCCAACACCACACCGGTAGTGTATTTGTGTTTGTGTGGGTGAGTGTGTGCCCAGTGCCGAAAAACGCGCCGCCCCCTCCCCCTTCCCCCAGTAGAGGATTAAGCAAGACACCGATTTTTTTTTTTTAACATCTTTTTATAGGGAACCAAAACTAATGATTTTATATAACATAACTAAAAAGTGGCTTTTCATTTTTATTCCAACAGCGACCTCTTGTGGATTTGTAACAAATAAATATCCAAGCAGACTGACATAATTCTATTACATCACAGCCAAGGATCTGCAAATACTATCTAAATGCACGAATGCTAAGTTTTAACTGTGTCAATGTTGTATTGCGCTGTCCTGAGATTTAAAAATAAAAATAAGAAAAATAAAAAAAGAATACTTGGTCTTTGGTTTAACAAAATATCGTAAAAAAAAGTGTAGGTAGGTATTAAGATCTTTCATTGGACTTAAAGCTTTACTTAAAGTTCTATAAAAGGTGTAAACGGTTTATCCACAATATCAAACTAAAGATTTTCGAAAGCTTTCCTTATAGATGTCATCTGTATAAAAACGTTTCTTGGGCGTTTGTTTTAAATATCTGTCCACTAGATGTCGGTAGTGAGCGGCTTTAAATAAAATACAAATGTATTAAACGGCAACCTCCGCAGAAGAACAGCGTTGTTGAGGACAACAAACACCGGCTGACACTGAATGGCATCTATTTCTTCATTCGTATAAAATACGCATCGGTATTAGAATTTCTCTAGAACACTTACAAATACACGTGGTGTGTTATGTAAACTCTGTTGTCAGCAAAGAAACTGCACTACAAAGTGCACCTGATGAAGTGAAGACGCCATTTAGGATGCAGACGTAATATTTGGGTGAGTTGCTTATGATTAAATTAACCTATTGTGTTTAGTTGTGTAAAGTATTTTGTAACGTAACCTTTAAAAAGCGATATGCATTGTTTGCGTTAGTATAGATGTGGTTTTAAGAAAGGCTCAACGTGGCTGTAAAATATGAGACATGATCAGGGGCCTATTCCACAATTCGAGCTAACTCAGTAAGCCGGGCTTTTTAAGACGAGCCTGGCTTGTTTTTGTTTAAAAATTGATTCCACGAAAGAGGCTAGATCCAAGCCTCGCTCAGTTACTACAGCAGCAGATACGTTTAAAGAAACGTGCTCGGTAACATGCTCGAGTTGACGCTTAGCTCAGCTGAACCGTTTCTATTAAAAAACAGTGGAAAACAGCTTTAAGGAACAAGGTTCTACAACAGTTCTATCCTAAATATTGCTGTGAATGTTGCAGATTATATTTAACCTACACACCGGATTTCAAAAAAGTTGGGACACTAAACAAATTGTGAATAAAAACTGAATGCAATAACGTGGCGATACCGACATCTAATCATTTATTCAGAATAGAACACAAATAACAGGTCAAAAGTTTAAACTGAGAGAATGTGTCGTTTTATGGGGAAAATGTTGTTTTAAAATTTCATTGCATCAACATTCCACAAAAAAAGCTGATGGCCCGGTGTATTGTGTTCACTGACCATGCTTCCTGGAAGTATTCCTGAGCCCATTCTCTTATTTCCTTGACCGTGGCATTCCTGTTTGAGGTGCAGTGATGTTTAAGGGCCTGAAGATCACAAGCATCCAGTAGAGATTTACAGACTTGACACACAGCGATTGTTCCAGATTCTCTGAATCTTTTAATGATTTTATGCCCGGTTGATGATGATAACTTAAAAGTCTTTGCTATTTTACACTGGGTAAAACCATTCTGGTATTGCTGTGCAACAATGGTGGACTTAGTGATCCTCTTACCATCTTGGCTACAGAGAGACACTGACACTCTAAGAAGCTCTTTTTATACCCAATCATGTTGTCAGTTGACCTAATTAGTGTTAATCTAGTTGTCTTCTAGGTGTTTGTTATAAGCTCAATTTCCTTATTGCTTATTGCTACCTTTTCTCAACTTTTGGGGGGTTTGTTGACACTGTGAAATTTTGAATCAACATATTTGTCATTTAAAATGTTACATTTATTCAGATTAAACCTGTGTTCTATTATGAATAAAATTGAAATTTTCCATCTCCACATCAGTTTTTATTCACAATTTTAGTGTCCCATTTTTTTTGGAATCCGGTTTGTATTAGTTTGGAAGGATTGCAGGTGACTATTATTAAAAATAAGATTTCCACAATATATTTATATTTTGATCTATAGAGTACATATTCATTGTTAATCAGTAAGTAGGGTTCATTTAGTGCAGCTGTCAATTGACAGCCTGTCATCTATTATTGATCTATGTTGTGCATATTTGTTTCATGTGTGTTTAACAGACAAATTACATAATGTTAAACCAGACATTTTACATGCCCTTGTGTTAATTACTTATTTTGTTCAGAAGGCCTGATGGAGCTGCTACCAATTCTGGACCCAGGGGACAGACCCAAACAGAAGCAATGGTATCCAGCACCTGGTCTGATGCACACTTTACTCCAATTACATTTCCTTTTAGTCTGTTATTCAGTTTTCTGGTTTTTGATTGCATCTTGTAGGTATGCTGTGATACCACAAGGTGAAGCACCGGGAGTTAGTGTAGGCCATACCTGCTCATTCCTTTCTTCCTCTAGTGGAGGCAGAGGAAGAATCCTGATTGTTGGTGGAGCCAATCCAAATGGCAGTTTTTCGCATTCCCACCTTATTAACCTTGGTAATATATTAGTACTTTTCTTGCTTTTTTGTTTATATAGAATGGAAAAGTTTCTAAACACTTTAATAGTATACACGTTTTTCTTGATAAGTCATTTGGTTTATACAAATGCAGCTACATACACAGAATTTTTACACATACACAATTACAACTACAGTGTAACTGTCTCCTCCTTAATTAATGACTAAATGGTAGAATGATCTTGCCAACTCCATGATGCCGAGACATTTAGCATTTTTTAAAAACAGCTCGAAAACACAATCTCTTCTGGAAGCACTTTATATAAATCTATATAAATATAAAATATATGAACTTGTGGTGTTCTGTTAATCCCTTTGAATAAAAGTTTCTGCTAATGACTAAATGTAACCATCAATAAACTAGATGGAAAATTATCAAAATGAAATATATTTTTCATTAAACGAGGTTAGTCTCAGTAATCTATTTACTTTTATTTCTTTAGAAAGCCATGAATGGGACATTCCAGAATGGGAAGGTCTTCATCCGAGATATGAGCACTGCAGTTTTATCACTGAGACAGACCCTGAAAGTCTATGGGTTTTCGGAGGTGCTGACCAAGGCTCCAACCACAACAGCATTCAGCTTTTAAACACTTCAGGTTGTTACTCCAAAGTTCCCACAGTAAATTATTGTTAACTGGCATTTAAAAAACAGTGAGTACACATTAAAAATGTTAAAGACATGTCTTACTTAAGCAGTGTTAATAGGTAATGAAATGTTTGACTATTGTCGTTTTTATAAAAGGATACATTCTGATGGAATTAATAAGGAAAGCATTTTATAATGTGTGTTTACTGTTTTGTGTCTGTACTCTGTAGACAGTGGTCCATGGAAGACAGTGGAAGTAAAAGGGAAGTCTCCAAGCTCAAGGACATACCACACCAACTCAGCGTGTGTTGAAAACAGACTGTTTGTCTTCTCTGGTGGTGATTTAGGGGCCATCCCAGTTAGTGACCTTCAGGTGCATGTCTTTGACTCAGGTATCCTAGTTATTTAACACTATGTATTTAGGTTATTTAATTTTGACGTGAAGCAGAGTTACATTTCTTTCCCGTGATTTATTCACAAAAAATGCACAACCTGAAGCACCTAATTGCTTTTATAAAATGGTTACAAAGATATTATGTCACGTCACATGTCCAGCCCATGGGCCTATTGTGGCCCTCTCGTCAGATACCAAATGGACCACAACTTGAGTATACTTATTAATAAGTATACTTATACTTCTTATAATGAGTTTTTTGTGGCTTGCTAGCTCTGTCAGAATAAATTAATCATAAAACTTTAAAAATGTAATATCTCCTTTTACCACGTTGCACCACTCTTATACTATCTGTCTCTGCCTCTACAATACTGTGGCACAGAGAATTATGGACAGAGGAGTGGCTTTTGATTTCTCATTAGCCTGCGAATAAAGCACTGACGCATCTGACACAACTACTGATTTTTTAAGAGTATTTAATGACCACCGGAATATAACAGAGGAGCTGCCTGGCCTTAAATTTAAAAAATTCTTAAAAGTTGCTCAAAAAAATAAAGGGAACACTAAAATAGCACATCCTAGATGTGCAGTGTCGTACAATAATGTTACAGCTGAACATAATGCTCACTGTCTTAAGAGGTATATTAATGCTGCAGAATATAAAACCAGTCTAAACTTTTTTTGTGCGTGTTTTAGTTACATGCACATGGTCTCAACCAGAAACTAAAGGCAAGCCTCCGGCGCCCCGACACGGTCATGTAGTCATCGCAGTTGGTTCCATTATCTACATCCATGGAGGAATGGCAGGAGAAAAGTTTCACTCTGACATGTTCACTTTGGATACAGGTGCAGTTTATGCTTCTAAGCTTGACTCTGATTTGAATTAAAAAATTCTAATATAGACCCCTCTTGTGTTTCAGAGAGTATGAAATGGGAAAGAGTGAGGGTGAAGGGGGACGTTCCACCAGGAACAGCAGCTCACGCAGCTGTGGCTTTTGGGAGAAACATTTACATATTTGGTGGGATGACTACAGAGGGAGCCAGTAATTCCATGTATAAGTTTCAAAGCGGTAATTTATTAATGTATTATATTTCAAATAGATTTATGACTCTCTGAATTAAATAAGCAGAAGACCTACTAAATGTTTTAAGAAAACTGAAAGCCATTAAAGCTGCAACTCATGTTCAGGATTTCTTATCATTAAGAATTATAGTCCTAGTTAATTTTTTGTAAATTCTTATTATCTGTATAGACAAACAGCGCTGGACTCTGATGACATTTGACGGTGACCTTCCACCCAACCGCCTGGACCACTCGATGTGCCTTGTACCTTGGGTACAAAGGACAAAAGCTCTTGGAGAGGAGAAAATAGACGACAGCAAGGAAGCAATCCAGCAGCTGTGCTTTGTGTTTGGAGGAATGGATACTGAAGGAGTCATATTTAATGACTGTTTAGTCACTGTGCTAACATGACATTGTAGCTATAGTAATAAATACAGAAATAATAATCATTGATCTGTGATTTGCAGAAAAAAGTCAAAATAAAAGGTTGTTTTAAAAATACATTTTTTAAAAAGATGAGAGGTCTAATTTTCATCATGGATACACTTCCACTATGAGAGACATGTGAAAAAAAAATCCAGGAAATCACATTGTAGGGGTTTTAAAATAATTTATTTGTAAACAATGGTGGAAAATAAGTATTTGGTCAATAACGAAAGTTAAATTTAATACTTTAATAACATAACCTTTTATAGTGGTCAAATGTTTCCTGCAAGTCTTGCAAGGTCTGCACACACTGTAGCCGCTGATTTGGCCCATTCGACCAATCAGATCTCCTCTAGTGCAGAGAACTTGGCTGACTGATTATTTTTTGGCCCACTGTATATATTCATGTATAAACCACATGCAGCTACAATCCTCAGCTAAAATTGCAAAAATTAAACTCTTAATAGTCTTAACAGCAAGGACCTTGTCAGATAATGTACTAGAATTTACAGAAAGTAACATTTGTTTTTCCCCCCTTTCATTTTCTTAAATATTTAACTGTCGGGTGCACATTCACATAACTAAATATTGTCGATAAAAAAAATAAACATTTGAACATAGTGAGCAAATATGGTAAAGTGTCATATTAAGCCTATTAATTCAATGTAATCAGTTCCCAAAAATACGCCAATTAGCTTTGATGTGTCACAAAAATGGCTGTTCCCAATGAAAACATGGATTTATTCAGAGCTGAAGTGGCAGTGACTTGCTTTGTAAACATGGAGCTAGAATGCCAGGGTAAGTTTGGTTTACTTGTTTTTTCTTAGCATATAATTTTAAGACGTATCTGGTTTTCATTTCGTTCCGGTTAAATTTGATCAGCCGCTCTCGGACAAAATACAAGTGGATTTGCCAGCTTTTAGCAATGAAATGGAAGGATGCCCACACAGGTCAAAACCCCCATGGGCCTGATTCCTATAACGCAGGGTGTCTGCAGCGGTGCTATGATTATTTTGTGTGCTGTGCACTTAAAAGCAGATCAATAAAGCAATTGGTCCTAATTAAACTTAAAAACCTTTGTTAATAAAGCTTATGAAGTGCAGTTAATTAAATCGTAAATTAAATGTTTGAGTGGCGTGTGCAACAATGAAATTAGGAAACTTTTAATTTTTTTAAATTTAGGTGCATAACTAGCTGTGGTGAGGGCTGCACGGTGGCTTAGTGGTTAGCACATTCGCCTCTCAGCGCTGGGGATTCCCGGTTCGAATCCCTATCTGG
>JAOUQT010093528.1:0-19846 GCA_025769995.1 Xyliphius kryptos | reverse complement strand
GATACAATCAAAAGTAGTCTGGGTGCATCTTATATAAGAGTGGAGATTCATTTTTCCCTCAAACTAACTCAATATACAGCCATTAATGGCTAAACAACCGGCAACAAAAGTGTGCACACCCCATGTTTTGTGTGGCCACCATTATTTTCCAGAACTGCCTTAACTCTTCTGGGCATGGAGTTTACCAGAGCTTTTACTCTTCATATGATGCTTGAGACCATCTGAACCAAAAAAATGAATCTTGGTCTTATTAGACTTTAGGACATGGTTCCTTTGTTGACATGTCTTCAGCAAACTGTTTCCAAGCTTTGTTGTGTACAGACTTCAGAAGAGGCTTCCTTTTGGGGTGACAGCCATGCACACCAATTCGATGTAGTGTGTGGCGGGTGTATCGTCGAAGCACTGACAGGCTGACCTCCCAACTCTCCAATCTCTGCAGCAATGCTGACAACACTCCTGCGCCTATCTTTCAAAGACAGCATTTAGACATGTGCACTCAGCTTCGTTGGACGACCAACGCGAGGTCTGTTCTGAGTGGACCTTTCTCTTTTAAGGGGTGTAGTTTTTGAGGGGTGTACTCAGTTTTGTTGCTGGTGGTTTAGACATTAATGGCTGTATACTGAGTTATTTTGAGGAAAGGATAAATTTCCACTGTTATATGATGCACTCAGACTAATTTTCATTATGTCAAAGTGTCATTTTGTCAGTGTTGTCCCACGAAAATATATACTTAAATTTCTGCAGAAATGTAAGGGGTGGACTCACTTTTGTGATACACTGTATGTAACCAACGTAACCTGTATTAACTCTTCATTCTTTGTCCATATTTCATCTTCAACTCAAACTGTATTAAATTATTAATGTTACTCCACAATTCCACAATAACCAATCACCACAATAATCAATTTGCGCACACCTTAGTTGTTGCCAGGTTTGCACAATCAAGAAACAAACCCTGAAACTTGCACTACCCACAGTGTAAATGTTAAGCGACACCTTGTGGTAATACTGGAGAAGTGCTTATGTTTCAAATTAATGAATTGAAATCTACAGTTGTTGACCATACCTCATGCTCATATTGTAACTGATCAATGAAATTTTGCTTACACGATTTAGGAGGTCTAATAGGGGTAGCTGTAGGGCAGAACCAGCCTTGCGACCTTGCGATTTCTGGTCTCACCAAGTACTATGGCTGAAGTGCCCTTGGGCAAGGCACCTAACCCAAATTGCTCTCTGGACGGCATATACAACACTGCCCATCACTAAGGGCATGTGTTCTTATTTCACTCAGTGTGTGAATATGTGTGTGTTTTACTGCACGGATGAGTTCAATGTGGAGGACCAATTCTTCTCTGTGTAAGCACAGTTGGAAAAATAGATCACTATCTTTTTTTTCAGGGAATAGACTGGGCAGTGTAGGTATGTATGTGTGTATCATGTTTAATGTTTTTTTTTTTTTTTAAGGCAGGTTTCTTAATTATTACCAATCACAAATTTATCTTACTAAATCTTCTCAGAACTGGAACAAATGTAGTAATACCAGTTTCTTTTTATTCATGAGCATAAGCATGTTAACATCAGGGTTAAATTGGTTCTGTCTGGCCTATTTACTTTTGCTTTGTAGTGCCGTGTTTTAGCAAAATGTTTGCCACCATCTCGTTAATGAAATACCTAGATTCATTTACTTGTTAGATTGTGAGTTATGCCTCTGAACACACATGATCCCTGTTTAGCTTCCAGTGAGCGCCATATTACATTACAAGTTCATGACTTTAATGGGACATTACCTTTGACATCCCATGATGGTGGCACTGACAAGCTCAAAGATATTTAAAATAGCCCATTGTAAATGGAGCCTGCAGCTGTTTCTTCCATTGTTAGCAGTGGGTGTGGTTGAACTCAATACATAAATGAGGCTAATTACAGTTAAGCCAATGACCTTAGATTTTGTACATATAGAAATGTGATAAATACTGATTCAAATCAATGTATTTTCAACAGGTTAACTTAGCGTAACATAGCATTATATAACATAAGAGTACCTTCTGTCACTCGATTTCTCTCTTTCAAATTGCTTTAACAGCAAGAGGTGTGCAGTAGATGTAATTTGGTTATAGTAAAGTTTAATGTAATGTACAATTTAAAGTTTAAAGTTTGATAAATTTAGGTGGCAAGGTCTTATTGTTTCACATTTTCTATTGTACAGCACTTTCTGTACTGCACTTCCAGCATGCTGCAGAAGAAGGATGTGCAATGACCACGTGAGTGTGACAGAGGCAGTGACAGAGTGAAACGGTTAAGCAGATGTTCATAACACGAGGAACTAAACAAGTGGATAACTTCTGCTCATAATCAAACATTACAGCTGGAAGATGGAGACGGACATTCATGGTAAGTAGCAGTTTTCTTGTGCATTCCAGTGGCAACCTGAATAGCTCTATTTCTTAAACAGTATAATTTATATGTAAATGCTATTTTTAGATTAGTTAACGCGTGGCTTTATTTTGAGTAGCCAGATTATAGTGTGGAAATTTTGGAGTAATTTTATATTCCAGATTTCTAGGTAACTTAAAATGATTTTAAATTATACCTAATATACTATACTGTTTTCGTAAATTGTATTGGAAACACTTGCACTCTGCTTACACTTACACTCTGCTTAAAATAACTGAGTGTGTGTGTAAGTGAGAGAGTGAGAGAGAGAGAGAAAAAGAGAGAGACTAAAAATTAGGCCAGACTGACAGTAGAGAGCCTTGTTTAATAGTACAACTAATAATTTAAGATTATAATTTTGTCTTTGACAGTCTCTCTTGTCATTCTGTCATTTCAGTCCACTCTGTGCTTTAGCTATACAGTAGTCAGCCTACAGTTGACTCTAAAATAAGTTGGTATACAAAGGAGTTCATGGTTGACTCAATGACTGCAAGTTGTTTAGGTCCTTTGATAAAAAAAAAAAAAAAACCTGACTCTTTACCATCACTCTGCATGACATGGTAAAGTGTTTTGTGCTGATATATTGTATGTGTTCAAATGCATTGCAGTGCATTAAAGCCCAACATCCATACTTTGGTTTCACTGGTCCAGAGAATATTTGTTTTAAATTACCTTTTTATGACTAAAAAGATATTTTTTTTCAGTCAACAATTTTAACAAGCTATATCTTTTCTAAAAATACTTCAATACTTCAATGAACGTCAACATTTCCATGTTATCTGGATGAATACGTTTTCTCATGGAGAATCGACTGACTTTCCATGAAAGGTATGGACAAGATATTATAACGCTCCTTAAATTGATGAGCAGCAATAGTAATTTCTCTACATTATAAAACTGTGATAGATTATGTTTTTTCATTTTGGCACTGTAAGTGTGTGTGTGTGTGTGTGTGTGTGTGTGTGGGTGTGTGTGTTTATTATTTTGTTGAATTTTGTTTCCATAAGGTAAAGGGTTGTAAACTGTATTTAAACTGTAGTGTTTTAAGTTCCCACCCAATGTTCTGCTTTGTCTTGTGCAATTGGCATACGACTTAAATTTACAATTATTTTTAAAACATGTTGATCAGCCTGTCAGTCTTTCTCTCCCCACAGTCTTTATCTGGGCTTTTTATACTGTATGTGTAAAGTAAAAGGATGGATTGGAGGCACATAGTTTAGGTTATAGAAAATTTTGTATGTTTCCTTTCATATAGAAAGTGTGTGTATGTGTATCTGTTTTGAATGCGTCAGTATTAACAATAACATTTATTAGCACATATTTAGACTGACCAGCATCTGGTGTGTTGTGTGGTGATTTATAAAAAGTTGTGGATGTAGCACAGCATGGTGCAACAGGATTTCCTGTCTGAGATCTTAACTGTGTTCTTGTCTTTCAGTCTTTGTGTGTGTTTGTGTGTGTTTGTGTGTGTGTGTGTGTTTGTGTGTTTGTGTGTATGTAGTTGTTTTAACTTTATAAATATATGTGGATTAAACTGATTACACTATTTCGTATGTAAAAAAATGAAACACATTTTTAATGACGCAATTACACTGTAAGAAGTAAAAAAAAACAGGAACTCACAGTCACCCACCCATTTCCAGTTCACACATACCAGCAACACCTGATACTGTGTAGTGAATTTACTTCGTAATCGTTATTTGGCTTCTGTTTAATAAACTAAAGGAGAAGTCTTTTTTGCACATTCATAAATGTTTACCCTGAATGAAATCTATTACATTAACTGTTTCACAATAATTAATTCTTTAATAACCACTGTATTGATTTGAATGTTTACTGCAATTACTTTTTCCTGTTATTACTAGTATTGCATAATTAAATATAAATCATTATGGCAATAATAAATCCCATAAAATGCATTCAACAATGAATATTAATGACCAAATACAAACTTCTAAATTAAATAAAAAAATACAAAAATGGAGGAAATAAAATTAAGGAAAAAGCATTTAATATCATTACACAAATTTAGTTGGAAATTTAGTTGAAATCATTCTGAAATATCAAAAACATTTGATCATACAGGTCAAGTGCATACTGTCATTTTAACATTTCATCATAAAATCCTGTTAGTCTTTTATTTTTTTAGAATTATTCGAATTTGTACATAGGAGTTATATGAATTGTAATAAAAATCATTGTGAAATTTTTAAGGAAAAATACATACTAGATATATTATTTTACACAAATTAGGACCCAATTACTTAATCCGGTTAATGAGCATTTTATTGAGACATTCCTACTTGTGTCATCCTATGACAATTTAGAATGTACAAAACTATTGCTATTAATAATGTAGTTTCATGAACATTCTTTTACCAGACAACTCCCAGTCTTAAAGTGGTCTTAGTTATTTTTATATGTGCATCGACTCAGCAGTCTCAGTCAAGTTTTAAAATCAAACTCAAACTGTATTTGAAATGCAGATGCATGTGAACACACAGGTGACTTAAAACTCTCAGTGCTGCCAGTCTTGCAGCTGCAGACGTGGCAGTGTCACTTGCAGAATGAAGCACTGCTGTGCACCAAACACAGCCTGTCCTTATTTCACCTCAGCTCACACAGGCCCTCTGCGACTTAACCCTTACGACCAGTGCTGGAGAAAGAAAAAGTTACTTTATTTTATATTATACATACCGTACATCATTTGTTTTTGATTGTTTTTAAATTATTACTTAAAACACAGCTTTATTTGGTAAGGGAAATTTCAGTTTAGCAAAATTTGGTTCTCTGTTTTTATACACTTTTATGTACCTGCACTATTTCACACAGTTTTTAGGCATGGCATTAAACATAATTTAAGATTTTAATTTAAGATAATTCTCATATTAAAGTTTGTCTTTGTCTTTGTTTTGCTTTTAAATGCACACTTGGAAATAATAAACTAATTGTCAATTGTTGCACGTGCTTAAAAAGTGCAGTAGGGGGCGATTTGATCTCAAGTTTAAAGCTGTCTTTTGAGTTTGTTAATTTGATTGTTAAATTCAGTTAAATGTACAATGTATAATGACCAATTTTATGTTCATAAGGTTTACTATAAGCCAGATAATCATATTTACTGTAAAAAGAAAAAAGATAGTTTTGATTTTTTTTTTTTTGAAGAAATTCTAAAATCTTACCAATAGCATTGACTATTAGCCTATTGAATGCCTGTAGTTTTCATTGTATTTAGATCAATTTTACCAAGATTATATAACATGAACCTTTTAAGGCCTAAATGTAAGATTGGTGTCCACATACACTTTATGGACAAAAGTACTGGAACACACCTCTTAAATTCAGGTAATTTATTCAGACCGGATACCACAGATGTATAAAACCAAGCACCTAGTCATGTGTGTTAGATCACTAACAAGGTTGTCATTGTCATGGGGGGTGGGGGGGGGTTGTTTGTTTAAACATGTACACAACGTGGTATCTGACCGAGCACAGTATGACCCCTTTCTTACAATCATTGATTGAGTTTGTTTTCTGAGACCTTAACTGACATCAAATCTCTAGAATACCTTTTGCATGAACTACAACAGAATTTAGGAGCATCGTGTCCAACATAAGTATCTAATCTTACAAATGTTTTGCTAAATTGTCAAAAATTCCCACAGACACACTATAGAAGCCTTTTCAGAGGAATTGAAGTTGGTTTAATTGCAAAGAAAGAACTCAAATTGCAATTGAATAGCTGCTTGAAAATGTAAAATGTAAGTGTCCAAATTGTGTAAATACATAAAACACATATAGGCTATATACAGATCTGCAGAGATGGCACAACATGGCAAATTTTATTACAAAATTAGCCTGCTGTTTATTATTAGCTAAATTTATAAATAAATTATCCAAAAGGATTAAAACACGTCTGGATATTAATATTGCAATCATGTAGCTGAAACCAACATATATTTTAAATGTTTGCATTTGAGATGAATCAATTGTATAGGCATATATGAGCAATCACATTTGAATATTTGTAATCAGTAAGAAGTGGGATTGTCAGAAAGCGTCAATAAGTGTCTGCCTTTACAGAGGATCTCTATTTGAAGTCAGTTACATGAGTGATAAATTGTTCAAATGAGGTAGGAAAAAGAAATCACCGGCAGTGCATTTTGTTTTGGTTAGTTCAAGATTTTATTGAGGGAGCAGTGAGTGGCTTCATTTTGTATTCTGTGTTAGTGAGATGTCTGACTGCTTTCACATCCTGTCATGTGTAGAAATGAAATGCTGTTACTATAAAGAGGAAGTGAGAGGTAAACAGTCAATTGGCTCCTCAGATTATGTTTTCACAATAACAGCTGTAAACAGACACTAATACTTTCATTTATTCATCCTAAAGTGGGTATGCTACTTGCTGTTCCTGTAATTTCTCTGCATTTCTGCGTTGCTTTTCAACGGGGGTTCTCATCTCTGTGTTCTGATCCCAACCATCAAGTTGTGATACTTGAGAAAAAAGAGTCTGCAAAATGACCAAATGTAATGTGTACAATTATACTTCAAAAATGACTTGTGGCACCAATGTAACAGGGGGTAAACAAATGAGAACTGGAAAGAGGCTTTCTTATGCACAGGAGCAGGCTTTATTACAGACAGTATATTAATATACATTTAAACATACAGCCAGTGTTGTTGCGGAAAGTCCCGCTCCTGACGTTCCATGGATTTTTCTCTCCACGGCATGAGATATTACAGCTTATAAAGGCTGCACACTTTCATCAGGCTGAGCTGTGTCAGGTGCATTAATTAGTAATAATCGGGCAAAATCCATCAACGATGACTTTACCTTTCGTCCTCTAATCCTATCTGTAGGATAAAGTAAGTTACAAAAAAATGTTTACTTACAGTTTATGTGGCATATGCAGGTTACACCAGTTACTAAAAGCAAATCTCAACATATTTTTAAAACTGCTATAAAGTTTTAGGTCAAATTAAATTCAATATATAGAAAACATTAGTTTATTTTCTTTATTTTCTGTTCATGTAGAATATAAGTGTTTTAATGTTTTGAGCAAAGCTATTTCTGTTTGAGGTTTAATATTACGTTACCATAAAAATTAGAAGCAAAATGTGACCATTATCGAACAAAATCATGGACAGGGTGTTCAAATTTTTTTTAAATGCTTTTGGTATTGGATTGCTAGCTCATCCACAGTGACTCATATACATAGATTGTTTACATTTACAACACAGATGCCTGGCATTACTGTGGGTTGTGTGCTGACTAAACTAGCCCCTGTGCTATATGTGGGTGTAAGTGAGGAGGTGTGGTGTGAAGTGTTAATGAGCCTTTGCGTATGTGTATGTAACCTATCGCCTCCAAGTCTATTCCTGTAAAAGAGTAAAGATATAACAATATCTAAGGCTTAATATAAACAGAGAGTGTTTTGGAACCGAGGCTTCATGGTGAACTGCATCTAGATATGCTTGGTGAAAGGAGCTGAGAGTTTAACTGCAAGGAAGGAAAAGAGAACCATAGTTATTCAAGGAAAGGAGGCACAAGGAGAATTCAGACAGTGCACACGACAGGACGAATGTGAAGCAAGAGGTCTGCTCTGTTTGGAATCCACTATGAATAAAAATCACTAAGTGTACCTCACAAGGAGTTTAAAAGACAAGCATCAAGATTCCTACTGCGCAGTTTCTCTTATTTGCTGGGAGGACTAGAAAGGGGAAGCAGACAATCCTGTGGTTTTGTTCTCTTTTCCTGAAGGCAGATATTTACTTCTCTCAAAACCCTTCTTTACTCAAACCGGTATAGTGGTGAGTCGGAGGAGATAACACTGAAATGGGGACTGTAAGTGAACTTTGTGCTTCCAGCTTCCAGGCATTCATGTGTCCCTCTGTCTGCCCAGCTGCAGCAGCAGGTGGGTTTTTTGCAGTCAGTGTAGATGGATGTGCACAGGCAAGTGTTCGTTTGTGAATCTTTGCCAGGTTTTTGATCTTAGTATATGCTTTTTATCATTAAAATTTCATTTTAAGAATATTGCCTTCCTGGTGGATCCAAGCTGGAATCCCCGGTTTGTTGTACGATATCATTTTAGCATTGTTTCCGTGGTGACGAAGTTGCCATAGTTATTGGAAACTGTAAGCGTTTCTGTGAGAAAAAACAGTTCATGTGATTATGTTAAATCTGGTCTTTGTTGAGCTATGTACTGTGCTTGCTGGATTTATTTGACTAGAGAACAATAATATGAAATGCAATATTTTGACAATGACACCTGTCACTTTTTTATGCACATTTCTAAACACATGTTTTTATTTGTGTTTCTCATCTTAAGTTTCATTTATGTGTGATTTAAGTATGCAGAAAGTACAAAAATACAGACAGGAAAAGAGTTTACATTTACTTTAGATATCATATAGTCCATTGTATTTTAGTAAGTATGGGTACCATCACAATTAGTATTATAAATTAAAAAAACATTTTCAAATTTTATTTTATTTAATCATTTTCTTAACTGCATATACTGATCATGTTCGTGATGGGTGCTCGTGATGGGTGCTCGATACTCATCTGGCAAATGGTAAGTTCAACTAATTGTATGTAAGTCACCTTAGTGTATGAAAGAAAACCTATAGTGATGTTGGGGGAATATGCTTACTCCATAAATAAAGGACCAATAGTGGAATAAAACCCTGTAGTTTATTGCTGGACAAGAAAAGTGCTAACCATTGTGTCCCCTTGCTGTCTTTGTTATGATTAATCAATCAGTGTATTGATTTCTGATATTCTGTCTGTAATTAGTCCTTTGCTCTGTTAGATAAACTTAAAAAAAGACTGACATTAAACAATTCTGCTTAGCATCACACACACACACCCCACACACACATATATATATAAAACCTAAACCAGGCAGGTCAGCCTTGTCCTTGAGACGACAGTTCTCCTGCCCCTATTGAACACGTACCTATCTCAACTACAAACAGAAGAGTGAGCATTTAAAATGGTGTGACATGTGGGTCTACTTGGGAATACTTTATAACTTTATTCACTGCAAATAACCACAACAGTTTTTTTGAGTCTCCATATAAATACAGAACTAAAAGGCCTTACACTAAAAAAATTACCATAAAGAACTTTTAATTTTGGTAATGCACTATATAGATTGCATTATAATTAAACATGGTTAAACGGATGTTGTGAATCAATTTCACTTGCTATTGTGCAAATGGAACCGACAACAGGTAGAAATGAGAAACAACCCCTATGAAGAAGTGCTTCTGCAGGTGGTGACCACAGATCTTTTCTCTGTTCTCATCCTGGCTGGCTGATGTTTTTGTCACTTTTGCATTTTGTCATTCTCTCACCATAAAGGGAGCATGAGGCGGTGTCTACAACCCACACAAGTTGTTCAGGTAGTGCAGCTTATTCAGGATGGAATATCAATGCGAGCTGTGGCAAGAAGGTTTGCTGTGTTTGTCAGCACAGTGTCCAGAGCATGGAGCAGATACCAGGAGACAGGCCAGTACACCAGGAGACATGGAGGGGCTGTAGGAGAGAACATCCACCATCTCATCAGGAGCATGCTCAGGCGTTGTAGTGAATTCATACAGGCACGTGGAGGCCACAAACACTTCTGAGCCTCATTTTAACTTGTCTTGAGAACTTTCCAATGAAGTTGGATCAGTCTATCATTTAATTTTCCACTTTGATTTTGAGTATGATTCCAAATCCAGACATCGATGGGATAATAATTTTGATGTGTTATTTTAGTGTTCCCTTTATTTTTTGTGCAGTGTAATACACACACACACACACACACACACACACTATTGCCAAAAGTATTTGCTCACCCATCCAAATTATCAGAATCGTGTGTTCCAAACATTTTCATGGTTGTAGATATATAAAATCAAGCACCTAGGCATGCACACTGTTTTTACTAAAGTCAAATATTTGTGAAAGAATGGGTCACTCAGGAACTTTCAGGGTAGAACTGTAATAGGATGTAACCTGTGCAACAAATCTAGTCGTGATTTTCTCTCTCCTAAATATTCCACAGTCAACTGTATTATAAAAAAGCGTTTGGGAACGATAGCAACTCAGCCACGAAGTGGTAGACCACATAAACTGAAAAAGCGAGGAGTGAAGTCAATCACTACAGAACTCCAAACTTCATGTGGACTGAGAGCCAGGCCTTCTCGTCCAACATCAGTGTGTGACCTCAAAAATGCGCTTCTGGAAGAATAATCAAAAATTACACATAAACACATAAAGCTTGTGGACAGCCTTCCCAGAAGAGTTAAAGCTGTTTTTCAGGTGGACCGAAGTCATTTTGCACCCTATGGATTAGGAACGGGATGTTACCTAAGATAACTTTTGGTTATGGAGGAGGAGCACAAAGCCTTGAACATCCAAGCTCCATTATGTTGTCATGGAAATGTGAAAGAGGATTCTGGGGTCAACCTGTAAAGCTCTAGTAAACGCTATTCCCAACAGTTAAACCAGTGCTGAAAATTATAGTGGCCACACAAAATATTGTCATTCTGGGCACAATTTGACCATTTTTTCTTAGACGGCAACTTTTATAAGCTCTTATAAGCTGTACACACACTATTGTATCAATGTAGGCAGTTGTAAACTTAGGTTAGGCAAACAGCCTTGCGACTTGAGCGTCTCTGGTTCAATTTCCAGTCCTACCACAGCGGGTGAAATAAGTATTGAAAAAGTCACCATTTTTCTCAGTAAATATATTTCTAGAGGTGCAATTGACGAGAACTTTTCAGCAGATGTTGGTAACAAGTAATCCATACATACAAAGAAATCAAACCATAGATGTCCCAAAGTTAAATTATGTGGAATTATGTGAAATGGCACAGGGAAAAAGTGTTGAACACACTTACTGAAATTTATTTAATACTTTGTACAAAAGACTTTGTTGGCAATGACAGCTTTAAGACGCCTCCTGTATGGAGAAACAAGTCGCATGCATTATTCAGGTGTGATTTTGGCCCATTCTTCCACACACAGTCTTCAAATCTTGAAGGTTTCATGAGCCTCTTCTATGAACTCTGATCTTTAGTTCTTTCCATAGATTTTCTATTAGATTCAAGTCAGGTGATTGGCTGGGCCATTCTAGCAGCTTTACATTCTTTCTCTGAAAACAATTGAGAGTTTCCTTGGCTGTGTGTTTGGGGTCCTTGTCTTGCTGAAATGTCCACCCACGTTTCATCTTCATCATCCTAATAGATGACAGCGGATTTTTATCAAGAATATCTCTGTACATTTTTCCATTCATCCTTTCTTCAATTATTTGAAGTTTGCCCGTACCATATGCTAAAAAACAGCCCCATGCCATGATGTTTTTGGGGTGATGTACAGTGCATTTGACCTCCAAACATGATGTGTATTATGGCATCCAAAGAGTTCAATTTTGGTCTCATCTGACCAGACTATAATCTCCCAGTATTTCACAGACTTGTCTAAATGTGCAGCAAACTGTAAACTAGTTTCAACATGCTTTTTCTTCAGCAATGCCTTGCGTAGTAAGCGTGCATGAAGGTTGAGTGCATAACTTATTGTTTTCTTTGAAACATTTGTATCTGCTAATTTCAGGTCTCTCTGAAGCTCTCCACAAGAAGTACTTGGCTCCTGGACAACTCTTCTGATAATTCTTTTCACTCCTCTGTCAGAAATCTTGTGAGAAGCACCTGATCGTGGTCGGTTTATGGTGAAATAATGTTCTTTCCACTTCCGGATTATGGCCCCAACAGTGCTCACTGGAACATTCAGAAGTTTACAAATCATTCTGTAACCAATGCCATCATTATGGTTTGCAACAATAAGGTTGCAAAGGTCTTGAGAGAGCTCTGTACTTTTACCCATCATGAGATGTTTCTTGTCTGATACCAGGCCATCATTTGGGACTGAACCAGCTGATATTAATTAGCACTGACAAGGGGCAGGATTGCTTTCTAATTACTGAGAGAGTTCAGCTGATGTCTTGGCTTTCCATGCCTTTTTGCACCTCTTTTTCTTCACGTGTTCAATAAATTTTTCCTGTGCCATTCCATATAATTACACATAATTTAATTTCTGGACATCTATGGTTTGATTTCTTGGTTTGAAAAATAGTGACGTGTTCAATACTTATTTCACCCGCTATACCTACAAGGCTGAAATTTGGCATTGTGATTACCTATCATGTCTTAGAAAAACTACATACTTTTCACTCCTATGATCTATGGTTTGTTTATCTCACCATCGAATGCAAGACCCCTCCAGGGTCACATTAGGGTCTTCCCGAGTTCCTACAAGGCTGAACATTGACATGGTGATTACCTACCATGTCGTTTGGAAAAACGGGTTCTCACTTCCCTACGTTTGATTGCTCGTTCGCTATTGAACCCAACTCCTCAAATGTATTGGGGTTTTGGCTTGTACCTACAAAGCTGAAACTTGGAATTGTGATTCCCTATCATTGATTACCAGGTTCTCGCTTTCCTATGGTTGATTGTTTGTTCACTATCGCCAACAGACGCAGATGGATAGAGGTCTTGGCGAGTAGCTCCAAAACTGAAACTTGGCTTTATCATTCTTTATCGTGTCTTTGGAAAACCTTCTGATAAATTCCCATAAGAAAGCAAACGCGTTGACACCGTAATCCCAATTATATTCATTTCACATATTCGTTTTAGATTTTCAATCACCACAAACCTAACTCTATAATAATACGTTCATCATTTGAAATATATATATTTCACAGCACAGGTAATCCGCTAGTACACAATATGAACACATGGCCCTTTAGGCATTGTGTTAAGTCTCAATAACATTGAATGGCTCCAAGAAACTATATGGCAAAAATATGGGGACACACTTCTTAGTGATTTACTGTATTTAGTTTGACACATCTGGGCAATATATAGTCAGATTGAAGCAGTTTTTCATAGTCATCCTCTAGTCCTTTATCAGTCTTTACAGGTTGCTACCAATAGGTCCACAAACACTAACACACCTGACGTCCATGTCAGTAAAGTGCTGGAAATCCTGACCTTTAGAGAACAGATTAAAGGTGTTAAACTATGCAAAAAAATAATATTATAAATAAATTCCTTTTGAAATTTTCCACTGTTTCCCATGTTAATACGTGTACGTTTCTGCTGTAGAAAGTCATTTGAGTTTGAGGACGTGGTTCAGTGGTCGACTCAGCACGGATCGAGACGCACAGAGGCCCGTCGCTCGGGACTTTACCACGCCCGGTCAGAAGACAGCATCTACGAAGACATCATCTGTGAGTCAGACGCAAACTGAATTATAAAGGGGAAGCTGAAGCACATGCATGACCGAAAAGCAATGATTAGGAAACAAGGAGGGGAAAATTAGGGTGTTTTGGGAAAGAATGCAGAGAGAAAGACCTTTTTAAGAATGTTGTTTTGTAATGTTGGTTGATTTCTTTGTTTAAATTCTTTACATATAGCGGATAATTTGAGGGAGAACCACTACGAGGACATCAAACTGTCTCCTATGTGTTTGCCAATCACTCGGCCCCGTAATTGGACCGTTGCACAGAGGCGCACCCCGAACACTCCAAAGGTGATTCACACAGATCCATCCATCGCTAGGCACACATTAACTACGTAAAGACACACACTATAGGGCAGCCAATCACCTGGAATTCATGTTTTTGGTGTTGGAGGACACCGGAGAACCCAGTGGACTTAGGGAGAACATGGAAACCACCTAGATTGAGATTTGAACCTGGATTCCCAGCGCTGAGAGGCGACCGTGCTAACCACTACACCACCTTGCCGCCCCCTAGTCAACATATTGTATATGGAACTATATACAATATAGTTGTTGTTTTACACTATGACTCACAGAGAAGTTTGACTCAGTGTGGGCCCTTGAGTGAGAACTTTAAACCTCACCCTTTTAGGGGTGTAGTAACTCTGATCTGGGGTCGTAGCAACGTGATGAGGTATTGCTGACTCTTGATACTTAAATCAAAGCACCTGGAAAGTGACCTAATGTAATGTAATATAGACAAAAGTATCAGGGCACCTACATGTTTTAGAGGATGATGTTCTGCCATCTCATGATGCTCCCACACTCTTTTGGAATTTTTGCTTGATGGTGGTCAATCATCTGACGTCTCTTAAGCACAGGATATGTATTCCTGTACTTCTGCTTATTAATCTCCTGTTCTAAATGATTGCTCTGCTATAATTCCCCAGCTGCCCCATAAACCACTCACATTACGAGCCAACGGAAACAGACTACCCAAAACTGTGCTGGACTTTGAAAAAAACATGATGTCACCACAACAACCACTGAACTCGAGTACAATTAAGCCATCTGCAGGAAGTCGAGTCTGCAGAACACCGCGCCAGCCTCAGGTGAGCACCTCACACCAGATTTTAAATGAGCCCTTGCAGGCAGAATCACACAAACCTGAGCCGGTTTCTTACGTTATACACTCACTGGCCACTTTATTAGTTGCAGCTCCTCTCTGCACTTTGTAGTTCTACAGTGACCGACTGTAGTCTGTCTGTCAGTACTGCAGAACGAGGGTATGGTGGTGCATTACTATTGGACAGTGTGGTGTACAATCTCTGCTGTGTTTGATCCAATTGTACCAGCACCAGACATGCTATCACCCCACCACCTCATCGATGTCATTGACCCATCAATGCTGTCTCTTTGGTGCTTATCATCCTGTAGACAGAAATACTGTCTGTAGTATCCTTTAAAACAAATTGCCAAACTAACTTTAGTGTTGCTGAAGCCTTGGTTGGGCACAATGCATGGAACAAGATTGAGTGGACAGGAATACCACGTTATCATCAGAGCTTATTATCATCAGAGCTGGATTATGACATCAGAGGCATGTGGGATCAGTAATGTTGGATTGTTTCTTTAAGGTACTACAGGCACATGAAGCATATGGTTTAAAATGTTATAAGACATTCAAGTATGAAGGTAAGAGGTAGCCTACACCCACAACAGCAACCCATCTATTTATTCATTGTCTTCCGCTTAATTCTCTATGAGGGTTGCGGGGGTTCCCAATGCCCATCCAGAGGAAACCGTCTCAGGCGCTGGGCAAATACACCCAGGGCAGTGTGCCAATCCATTGCTGGGCACACTCACACACACAGACTATAAGGGGCAATTAAGAGCAGGCTATTTACCATGAATCCATGATTTTGGAATGTGGAAGGAAACCGGAGAACCTGGAGGAAACCCACGCAGACATGGGAAGAATATGGAAACTTCACTCAGATAGGGATTTGAACCGGGAATCTCCAGCACCACAGTGCTGCCCGCAACCCATCCAGTGAATGTTCAATACAGATTAAAAGTGGGTTTCAAATTTTTACAAAAACCATAACTGAAATAAAACAAGTTTTCTTCTAATTTACATTATTTCACCACAGTGGCTTAGTGGTTAGCTCTCACCGCTAAGGATCCAGGTTTGAATCCTAATCTAGTATTTCTGTGTTCTCCCCGTGTCCAAATGGGTTTCTTCCAGGTTCTCTGGTTTTCTCCCACAGTCCAAAAACATGGATTCTAGGTGAATTTCCTGCCCTTAATCGCCCCTATAGTGTGTGTGAGTGGGTGTCCAGTGATAAATTGGTGCCCTGCCTGGTGGTTAATCTGCCCTGTGTCCGAAACGTCCTCCCCTGGATGGGCATGAGGAGCCCTCCTGCAAACCTGGATGGATGACATTATATGATGTTGCAGACACGTTTATCCAAAACCATCTACAAGTGTCCAAACTTGATAGTTGGAGGCAGATCACAGGGTCATCCATGAAATATCTCACTGGCGCAATGAGGGTTAATGGTAGAGGTCCAAACGGTTGGACCTGCTGTTTGGACCCCCAACCTCTCAGACTAAACACTGAGCTGCTGCACCCACACAGAGTTACAGAGACTTCTGTGAAATTAGGGACTAATGCAAAGGGACAAGAGATGTTAATGTGCAAGCTCTGTATCTGGATATAGAGAACTGGATCTTTTATACCACATGCATAAAAGGTCAAGTGGTAGTGGCCTTTAGCCTGCTTATGCACTTCCATATCGCATGGCCTGTTACGTTTATAAAGTGTAATTTATTAGTAATAAATCTGTAATAGATCACTGGTGTTCTACAAATGTTTATAATTGTGTGATGTGGTGTGATTATTCCTTCTAAGCATTATTATTATTAAAAACAGCTTGTGTTTTATCAACGAAAAAAAGAGCTGAAGCCTTTTTTTGGTGTCTTTTTAGTATTTTCACTTTGTTGTCGTACAGGCCTGAGGGGAAAATGGGTTGGGCGTCTTGTTAAGCTGTCTACAAAACCTTGACTAGCTTGTTTCCTCCGCAACCATGAAAAAGAAAAATGGTCTGACTCATGAAAAGCAACGCCCTTAATTATATAGTTAAGTTTATATTGTCATTGTGTCTTGGATTCTGTCATCGTTTTGTGTGTATGTCAGCCGGAAAGCTTCTCGAAATGAAAACCCTGTGATCAAACCATCATGCTTAGTCATTGTTTGTGTGTGTGTGTATGTTGTGCAGTATGTGAGCAGGATCCAGGAGATCTTCCAGGCTAAGACGGGGAAGAAAAGAGTGAAAAGTCAGACAAGCTCCAGCAGAGGTATTAGTTTTACCCCATCTATCATCATCATCATCATCATCATCATCATCATCTCTGCTGCTGTGAAAGAAAATCCTGTTTAAAATGAGGAAGCTGGGGGTTATTCACGCACAATCCATACATGCATTAATACATTATTGGTACCTTATCATGTTGTTTTGTTGGTTTTTTTTATGGCAGAGGAATTAAGCGAAACAGAGAGCGATCCAGAAGAGAGCTCCAAAGGTCTGTTCATTTATCCCTCCAATTTCCAGTTTTATTTTCTGTTAAGATCATTTTGTATTTTTTTTTTTTAAATTAATCGTTTATATTTAGAGAAATGTGGTGGCGCTGTTGGTAGGGCACAGTGTAAAACTTTGAATTTATACGTTTACAAGAAGGCTGGCACATGGCATGTGGGTTTTCTCCAGGTTCTCCGTTTCCTCCCACAGTCCAAAACATGGATTCTAGGTGACTTGGCTGATCTAAATTGCCCAATATGGTGTGAGTGAGTGTGTGTCCAGTGATAGATTGGTGCCATGTCTTGGTTTATCTGCCCAGTGTCTTAAATGCTCTACACTGGATGGGCATGAGATGAATATTATATGAGGTCATGTAGCAAACACATTTACCCAAAGCGCTCTACAAGTATCCGAACCCCATGAGGTCTTAAAAGTCCAAACTTGTGGAGGCAAGACATTACAAAGGGCCAGCTCTCTCATGCTTAATGAGCTGCTAGTGCAGAGAACTTTTATTAATGTATTTGCTCACATGCCTTTACACACATATGACCTTAAGTGACATCCCATTCCTAATCCATAGGGTTCAGTATGACATTGGTCCACCCTTTGCAGCTAGAACAGCTTCAACTCTTCTGGGGAGGCTGTCCAGAGTGGTTTAAGAGTGTCTTTAGGGGAATTTTGGACCTTTGTTCCAGTAGCGCATTTGTGAGGTCACACACTGATGTTGGATGAGAAGGCCTGGCTCTCAGTCTCCGCACTAAATGAATCCCAAAGATGTTCTATGGGGTTAATGTCAGGACTCTGTGCAGGCCAGTCAAGTTCATCCACACCAGACTCTGTCCTCCATGTTTTTATGGACCTTGCTTTGTGCACTGGTGCACAGTCATGTTGGAAGAGGAAGGGGCCAGCTCCAAACTGTTCAGACAAAGTTTCAAGCATGAAATTGTCCAAAATGTCTTGGTATGCTGAAGCATCCATACATCTGCAGCCATGGAAGTAATTGGAACACCTGATTCCAGTAATTTGTATAAGTGAGCAAATACTTTTGAAAATATAATGTATATATATATATCTCTCTATTTCTCACACATGCTCAGACACACTTGTTAATACCAATGGGTGTGAATACTGTGGTCTAAGTTTAATTACAATAATCATGGTTGCTGCACCTACTGGACTAAACAGAACAGAGATTATCCGTCTTGCTATCAGCACACACTTGTAGAGCCATTATCCATAAGGTTATGTGGTATATTAGAGTACGGGTCATTTGCATATCTGTAAAAGCAACATTAATGATCTAAGGCATATGCTGCCCTCCTGATGACTTCTTTTCCAAGGAAGGCCTTGCTTATTTCAGCCTGATAATACCAAGTCACATTCTGCACTTAATATAATGGGATACCTTCATAGAAATGGAGTCTGTGAGTGGAATTGACCTGCCTGCAGTCCAGTCCTTTCACCTTCTGAATAATTTTGGCTTATATGAAACAATAAATTACGGCAAATAAGACCCTGAACTCTAGTGCAGCAGACATTTTAGATACCACTGAATAAAGGGAAAACATGTCAGGTTTAAAACTATAGCAGTTCTTGTACATTCTGAAAAGCAAAGAGAGTGGGTCTAAAAGAGAAAGTGATGCAACACAGAGGTAAACATGCCCCATTGTCCAAATTTTTTTAAATATCTTACTGGCATCAAATAAAAATGGCATATACTAAAAAAAAACTTCTTTTGGCAAGAATTAGTACGGTGTCTGTACAGTTTTAAATAGAAAATGATTTAAAATTCATTGCACAATATTGCATTAAATCTTTAGGAAAATGAGGTTGTACACCGACAGACAAAGAGCACATGTAGCCCTAAGTGAGACATACCAGAAAAGCTGTCTCGATGATGTCTAATTCCCTGGCTGTCTCCAAATTCACTTGCTCCCCTCTCGCTCGCACAGCTTTATCTGGTGCTCTCCTGAGCGTCACAGACAGACAGACACGGTTCCTGGTGGATCTACAGGGACAGCCCGGGCTCTACATGTGCCGTATATTTTTAGTACAGCCTGAGATGAGAGATCTCTATAGTTAGTTTCTACAAATGTTTCAGGAAGTACTAAATCTAACACCGACCTCTTCCCTGCCTGTGCACTGTCTACATACTGCTCATTTTTAATTTGGCCCTGTGGGCATGTGTCTTCACATTAGGTTTCCTAAATCTGACATTGTGACACTGCTATCTCAGCTGCACGCTTAGACAATCCCTAAGAATTCTTATAAATGAATAACATTTTTTGAGCATAGGGAACAGTATGGTTAGTTTTCTGAAGAATTCTGAAAAATTCTGTAGAATTTAAAGTTCTTCATTCAAAGTCCGGCTTCTTAACAACATTTTATCATCAGAGTCAATTCTGATACACAGTAGGCTTGTGGTTAAGGAACCGGCCTTGCGACCGGAAGGTCCCTGGTTCGATTCCAAGTAGCGACAAGTCTTGGCTGAAGTGCCCTTGAGCAAGGCACCTAACCCCAGTTGCTCCCCGGGCGCCGTGATGGCTGCTCACTGCTC